>PVJN01001047.1:0-158970 GCA_004026805.1 Lasiurus borealis | reverse complement strand
TCTGGCCTTACTATTTTACTAGTGAGTTTTTTCAAGGTTATAAATCATATTGACATATGTAATCATATATAACATAATTATATTATTATAATACTAGAGGCCCAGTGCATAAAATTCGTGCATGGGTGGGGTGGGGGTGGGGGGGCCGGCGGGAAGTACTTCAGTCCAGCTGCTCCCTCTCCAATCTGGGACCCCTTGAAGTATGTATGACTTCCCGTTTAGGCCCAATCCAGGTAGAATCAGACATCCCTCTCACAATCCAGGAATGCTGGCTCCCAACTGCTCACCTGCCTGTCTTCCAGATTGCCCCTAACTGCTTCTGTCTGCCAGCCTGATCACACCCTAAACAATCCCCTTCCAGCCTCATTGATGCCTAACTGCTCCCCTGCCACCCCCTTTGCCCCTAACTGCCCTCTCCTGTGGGCTTGGTCACCCCTAACTTCCCTCCCCTACTGCCCTTCCCTGTCGGCCTGGTTCCCCCTCCAACTGCAGTCCCCTGCAGGCCCAGTCAACCCCAACTTCCCTCCTCTGCCAGCCCAGTCACCCCTCTCTGTCCTCCCTTGCAGGCTTGATCACCCTTAACTGCCCTCCCCTGCAGGCCTGGTCCCAGCCAATTGCCCTCACCCGCTGGCCATCTTGTGTCCACATGGGAGCAGGATCTTTTGACCATATGTGGGCAGTCATCTTGTGTGTTGGAATGATGGTCAATTTGCATATTATTATTTTATTAGATAGGCTAGAGGCCTGGTGCATGGGTGGGGGCCAGCTGGTTTTCCCTGAAAGGTGTCCTTCCTGGATCAGGGTGGGTGTTCCCTTTGGGCATGGGGTGGCCTGGGTGAGGAGCCTGGTATCTGGATTTATTTATCTTCTACAATTGAAACTTTGTAGCCTGGAGCAGAAACAAGCCTTCTGCTTACTCCCAGGCAACAACCATTGAAACTGTGTTGCCTTAAGTGGAGGCCTGGGCCGGCTAGGTTGTGCAGAAAGCATGGCTTCCTTCATTGCCAGGGGCAACCTAAGCTTCTCTCCTGTTCTTTCTGTGGCCATAGCCATCATGATTGGGTTAATTTGCATATTTGCTCTAATTGGGTGGCGGGCGTGGCTGGTGGGTGTGGCTTATGGGTGTAGTGGAGGTACAGTCAATTTTCATATTACTCTTTTATTATATAGGATATTAAATATGTGATAATATATATATATATAATAGTTTATATAAAATATTATCTATAATAATAAAAGCATAATATGCTAATTAGACCAGATGTTCTTCTGAACGTCCTTCTGGACAAAGCTAAGGCTTTGATGGAAGCCGGGGTCCCGGGTGCCAGAGGGATGCCAGTGTCAGAAGTCAGGGGAAGGAAGGCCTACTCTTGTATCAATTTCATGCATTGGGCCTCTACTATATATATATATATGTATATCACCATAGAAGATATTGTAAAAGTTCCAATGGATTATAACTTTTTTAATAATACTAAAATGATGGCAAGCAATGAAATAATACTGTAGACCATCCTAAGTTTGGAGCATTCCTCCAAATTCTCAAATAAATAACAAAGTATTGAACTATATATAGATAGTATTGAGTACTAGAATAAGCTTACAAAGCATAATATGCTAGTTAGACCAGACAGCTGAATGACCTTCTGGATGACCTTACAGATGAAACCAGGGCTGCAAGGGCTGAGGCGAGCCATCATGGCTGCAAAGGCTGAGCCCCTTGCATGAATTCTGTGCATCGGGCCTCCAGTAACATAATATTAGCAAGTCAACTGCTCAGAGAAATGGTGGGCAAAGATTCAAACTCAGGCTAGTGGGCATTTGAGGGCAAATGGGGTGAACCTACATCTTATATCATCATCTTTCTCATTTCCTGAATTCCTACAGTAGGCTGTGCATTCATATGTTGAAAACATTTGCCAATTTATGCAAAGGGTTAACTCGTTATGTTGGTGATGAGAATATGGTTATTTTGTTTTTAGATGTATCTTATCTGTCCATTGTGAACACCCTATCATGTGAAATGAGAAAATATTACAAATATTATGAAAACAACTTCAAAGCATCTTGTTTGGGTCAGGAGGTCAGAAAAACTATCTGGTTTAGACATCTTCCTCATTCAACACTGTTTAAGGACTGAGAGCCCATCTGAGTGTCCATAATTGTCACAAACCTCAGCAGCGTTTCAAGGGGGACAGTTCTCAGTTACCTCAAATGATTCTTCAGGATGTATAACGACTTCATATATTTCCCATCTCAAAACTTGGAAAATAAACTCTAAATGCAGAACATCCCAAAATGCAGGTTATGTCATAATGTATGAGGTACAAAACATAATGTTATTTTAAAGAATAGATAATGATGTATCTACTGAAGCTCATAAATCATTGGCTCTCAACCTTTCTAATGCCGTGACCCTTTAATATAGTTTGTCATGTTGTGGTGACCCCCAACCGTAAAATTATTTTTGTTGCTACTTCATAACTATAATTTTGCTGATGTTATGAATCATAATGCAAATATCTGTGTTTTCCGATGGTCTTAGTTCACTCTGCTGGTGGTTCTCAACCTGTGGGTCCTGACCCACAGGTTGAAAATCACTGCTGTAGAGCAGTGATTGGAAAACACAGATATTTACATTACAATTCATAACAGCAGCAAAATTACAGTTATGAAGTATCAATGAAAATAATTTTATGGTTGGGGGTCACCACAACATTGAGGACCTGTATTAAAGTGTCATGGCATTAGAAAGGTTGAGAACCACTGTTATAATTTTACTCTGAAGAAATAAATAACACAGTTATCTGGGAGGATAATTTAAACGTGTATTTCTGCATACAATCCTACCTACATATGATTTATAAAATATGTTTGCTAGTGGCAGGAAAATTAAATTCCAGCACTTTACTATATTTTGAATTTTAGAGGAAACTGATAAGTAGTCCACAAATTAAATGCCATATATCTACATTCCAGCAAGATGATTTAAAATAAAAGGAAATTCTAGAGGTTTTGCTTTATATATATATATATATATATATATATATATATATATATATATATATATATAAAAGAAAACAAGTTAAAATATGAGTGAACAATAATTCATGTTTCTCATTTCAGTACTCAGGAACTCATATTAATTGGTGATGAACAAATATGGTGATATAATAAGAAGTTCTACTTACCATTTGGATAAAATTCTTGGAATTTCATTTGGACAATTATCCCAATAAAAGTTTTGAATATCTGAAAAATTAGAGTGGTTGAGGAAGATCAACAAGACAGGTTTTATACATCATTTTATAATATATTAATTCCATATGATGTTTGACTCATACCTGTTACAGATACAAGAATGCATTCAGACTCATGATTTTCATTTAATATGAATACTGTCTAAATTCAGGAAGTAGGCTTGTCCTTTTATTTATTCACACACCACCTTTAGTGCTAGGAGCTCCAGCCTGCCTGTTCTCAACTCAACCCTGACCTGCAGGAACCAGATTCTTCTGAAGTCTGACTGCGTACATCCCTTAAACAGTCAAGAGACTGAACCACTATGTTCTTACTTTTCAGTGCATAACTTTTATGGGGGAAATTACATTATAGTGTTTCACTGTGATAAGAGGAAATCTGTATCCTAAAATTTTAAGTACATATGCCAGGTGAATTAATTTAGAATTTTAGTAGTTATGTCACCTCTGCAAATGTATTTAAGATAGTGATTACAAGGTGATTTTGATGTAATACTCTAATTTCCATGTAATTTATAAAATTAGAAGAACCCTCATTTATCCCAAAATTCGTTTTTAAAAGATGAGGAAAATGAGACCCAATGTAGGAGAAATGGCTTGGCAGAGATCTTAGCTTAGGGAGAGCAAGATCTAGCTTAGAGAGAGGTCTAAGTCTCAAGACTTTAGCTTATCTCATTCCACCTTATTATTCCACACATTTATTAAGGCTCTGATATATACCAGGCACTGAATAAAGCACTGGATAATGCACATGATAATGAACAAGACAGATAATAGGCCTGCCTTCATGAAGCTTAATTCTGGTGATCTCCATTCATTAAAGTATTGAATATAGTACATTTCCATCCCTATAAATGATAAAGAATGCAAATGTAACCTAGATACTAAGATTTTGGTATGCATCTCTACTAAGACCAAGTCTGTTTCCCAATGAATATACTTCCTTTAATCTTGGAAATGTATTTGGCCTGCAAAATACTTAGCTAAACATCTGAGTATTTTGACATGTAGATAGATATGTTGTGCATTGATAAATCTTTAAAAAATAAAAAAGAACACATTTTTCCGTTGAGTGCTTTATAAAGAATCTTTTATTTGCTTGCTGATCTCAGTGTGTCAAATTCCAGACTCAGTGTGAAGCTTAAAAGCATGCTGTAGAGATGAAAAGTCCCACATGTGCAAATGAGTAGATTTCACATGGAAGAGTGAAATAATGACCTTGAGATACATTCTGCACATCATTTCTTAACTATTGTTTCATATTGAGCACTGAGTTAAGTGTTCTGCTTATAAGATAATTGCAAAATAGAATTATATACCGTATTTTCCGGCGTATAAGACGACATTTTAACCCAGGAAAATCTTCTCAAAAGTCGGGGGGTCATCTTATACGATGGGTGTCATCTTATAGGGTGAGTATATCCCAAACTCTGTATTTTAACTGGAAAAGTTGTGGGTTGTCATATACGCCCAGTCGTCTTATACACCGGAAAATAGAGTATGTAGTTATGTGCACGGTAAAGTACTGGGTTTCTAGGTTTCTACAGTACCATTCTCATGCCTTCCTTTTTATGCCTCCAACCAATAAAAGTAACTATTTCCCGTTATTTGCATTGTCTTAGTAACTTCAGAAATATTATTTTAAATGGTTTTCACATGAGGCAATCAGGCTATTTTCTGCATTACAAAAAACAAAGAGCTCAAAATAATGTGCTAAACATGAGTCCAAGTTCTGCCTAAAATTGCAGTTCTGGATAATATTTAATTAACTGAGAGATATCAGAATATTTACTATGTATAAAGTAATCATTGATTAGGTTCTCTTGAGAAAGACAATTCAAAGGCTATAGTCTCAAATCACTTTGGAATGCTTCTGTTTTAGTAAGTAAGCCTTCAGATTCCCCGTAAACTCTCTTAAAATAGCATTCAATATAGTGAAATAGCAAATTATGTCACCAAAAAGGAACCATCCTGTAGGATGGAACTACAGGAAGAGCATGAAGAAAGTTATTCCCATTATTTTAAAGCCCGGAGCCTGGCCATGGTTACATGCTTCATTAGCCATAGAACTGACCCTGGTTAACACTCCTTCCTTTCTAGTTTTCTGTCTTCCACAACTTCATAGCCAAGCAAAGATGAGTTATTTTATTCTCACCCATTTAGGACAGAAGGAGTGCTTGATGGCAGATATAATAAAAGTAAAATTCTAACATATATAATATCACAGTATATGTTGTTACATATATGACCTGCATATTCACTGAAAATGTCTGAACTTGAAATCTGTGTCTTCTGTTTCTAGTGGCTAACTCCATCGTATTAGGGTATTGTCTTTCCATAATTATGATATTAAGAAATCATAATCAATTGTGCCACAAAAGTTTGTAACCAATTTCATCCTACTTACCTTGGAGTAAAATTTTTCTACTAGATGAGATCTCTACAGATTTCTCTGAAATGCCTTCACTTTAACAATTAAATTTAGTACACCCTCCCTACCTCCAAAAAAAGAAAAAAAAAAAAACCTCAGATCTTATTGCCCTGTGCTATGCTCTTATTCCTATTCACTGCTATTATATAAATTCTTTTTGGGAGCTTTGAATTTTTCAAAATATTAAACATGAGAGTTCTTTTCTTGTTATTTTTTATTTAAAATTATCACTCTGATGTATATCCTTGAAACACATGGTGCATATATGAATGTTATCTGTCATCTGCTTAGAAAAAAACAACTCATAGATTGTTTTTTCTTTAATTATCTTACTTATTACTGAGAATTGGGAGGTCAAATAAAATACCAGTGATATAAAATATTTTACTTCCATTTCATTCACACAAGGCGTTAACTAGGGGTCAAATGTTTATGACAGAAATTAGCCACATTGATACTGGTTATATTTGCCATAAATCTATCAGTTATTATATGGTTCAAATAATCTGACTGCTTTCTTTTAATAATGGCTTTGTTATTAGAGAATTAAAGGAAAGAAAAAGGACAATTAAAAGAGAAAGGGAAAGGGTATTTCTAATAATAATTACAGTAGTCATCATTTACCACTTGCCCACTAGGAGTTATCGAAGACTTTAAGCCAGACAATGACATGACTTGATTGAACATCTTATGACATGTATCCTGGCTGTGAAGAGGAGAATGGATGAGGAAGTGCAGGGCAAAGTGGCACCGGATAAGTGGGCAGAAAAGTTGGAAGGCTACTATGGTGGTCCAGGCATAACATACTGATATTTTCAACTAGAATGCAGTGGTGAAGATAGACAGAAGCAAATGTATAATAGACAAGATATTCGGACAATAAACTTAGGGAAAGAAAACCAAGGATGACCTGGAGTTTTTGGCTTGAATAAGGAATAGATTGTAGTGCCTTTTATTAAAAGGGTAGGTCTAGGGAGACACATATTTGTCCATGGTGAATAGAAAAGAATGGGAGGGAAGGCTACTATTTTGGCAAGGTTGCCTCTGGAAATTTAAAAACACTTGTTCTGTAGGTCATTTCAATATACTTGTTCTATAGGTTAGTTATGTAAAATACCATAATATCTGCTCTATCAAACACCAAATGTCTCCGATAATAAATATGATAGCCAGCCCTCAAGACTCTGCTACACGGTGTTCGGATGCCTCATGAATAATTCGCATGTCTGTCTCCTGCATTCTCGGTCTCTCACTCCACCAGATCCTTTTGCAGAAATCATTAATAACACTCATGTGTCTCATCGACAATCAATACTGTGATCCCCTTTGTTAACGACCCTCTCACAGCCAAGTTCCTCAAAAGAGAACGTGAGGTTTTTCATGTGAACTCCTGCATTTATTTTTAATTCTACTATGCTATTGAGTGGGTGCGTTCACCACTACTACATTACTGAAAGTGACCTCACTAAGGTCCCCAGTTAATTCCTCAGATCAACATCTCACAGATCTTTTTGGCAAGCTCTTTCACTGGCTCCTCGACCTGTTACATTTTATTACTTTTTCACATAGCTGTTTTTTTTTAATATATTTTATTGATTTTTTTGAGGAAAGGAGAGGGACAGAGAGTCAGAAACATCAATGAGAGAGGACATCGATCAGCTGCCTCCTGCATGTCCCCTACTGGGGATGTGCCCGCAACCAAGGTACATGCCCTTGACAGGAATCAAACCTGGGACCTTTCAGTCCACAGGCCTATGCTCTATCCACTGAGGCAAACTGGTTTCTGCAACACATTGCTATTTTAAATTTTATTCTTTCTCCCTTCAACACTTTGCCTTGAGTAACACCAACACTCCATTTATTAACTGCTGATGACCAACGAGTCAATATCTCTAACCTGTATTCTAACCTGTAGGTTCACATATGCCATTGGCTACTTGGGGTCTCCTCCTGGCAGCCCTGTATGTACTTCAAATAACACATAGCCTAACACTAAGCTCCTTACCTTTATTCTCAAACCTCCCCTCCTATTCCTATTGGTGAGTAGCATCATCATGAAACCATTAACTCAAGTTGGATGCTTGGGCATCTACCCATACTGTTGCATTTTTCACATCATCCAAATTTCATCACCGACCCAGCATTATCAATATTACTTCCTGAAAATGTCCTGCCTTACTCCCCATGTCTCCATCACCACTACTTCATGCCTTATTTCACGTCTCAGTGTTAACTGAATGAGTTATTTCTTCTCTGCACTGCTGCCCAAGGTCTCTCTATAAAAACCTTTAAGTAGCTGATACTGGTTTGGCTCAGTGGATAGAGCGTCGGCCTGTGGACTGAAAGGTTCGATTCTGGTCAAGAGCATGTACCTTGGTTGCGGGCACATCCCCAGTATGGGGCATGCAGGAGGCGACTGATCAATGTCTCTCTCTCTCTCATTGATGTTTCTAACTATCTATCCCTCTTCCTTCCTCTCTGTAAAAAAAATCAATAAAATATATTTTTAAAAAAACACACAAAAAATAAACCTTTAAGTAGGTCTTCACTACCTAAAGGACTTGCACAAGGCTTCTGAAGATTTCCAAGATCTGGTCCCTGCTTCACTTTCTTATTGTCACTCTTCTCCCTCACCAAACCTTTCTACATGCTTTAACAGTACATGAATAATTTTGATTCTACTGGAGCTCCCACACTTAAAAGAATGCTTCTTGATGATCCCGGTATAAAAAGTTCTTGGTAATTTTACCCTTGTTTATACGACGTGCTCATCTAGCAAGTCTAATATTTCATGGAACTCATTAATTTCTTACCTCTAACTTCCACTGAACTGCTCTTGTCTTAATAAACCAATGTGCATGATTGGTGTTTAAGTGATTGATGTTATTCAAGAAGGAACAAAATGAAGAATAAAAGAATTACTGAATAAATAGTTTATCACAAAATCTTACTAGAAAACCTAAGACTTATAAATAATTACAAAATGTCCACAAAAAATATTATAAACCTATATTACATAAACAGCCTACCATGAAAAGAAAAAAAGTGTCAGCATAGGACAAATCTATTAAGTCAACTATTGACAGACATAAGCCGTTTCATGGACTTTGAGTACAGTGAAACTTGAGAAAACAAGTCCAAGTTAAACTTTGAACTTCAGAATTTAGAGAGAAAAAGAAAGCAACTGAAATAAATTACATATTCAGTTTAAATTCAGTTGGCACTATTTCTAGATACAGCTTAAAGTTCTGTTAGCTGTCTCATTTATTCTTGCCAAAACTAACCATAGGAAAAGCATCTGAAATGCTAAGGTCTTCAGCAAATATCGACTTTTAAAAACATATGTAATGTTACTCATGTGGTGAGTCAG
This sequence comes from Lasiurus borealis, assembly GCA_004026805.1. Lineage (NCBI taxonomy): Eukaryota > Metazoa > Chordata > Mammalia > Chiroptera > Vespertilionidae > Lasiurus > Lasiurus borealis. The sequence continues at coordinate 149,909 of PVJN01001047.1, read as the reverse complement.
AATTATACTTACACAGTAGTACAGATGGAAATGATTTATTCTGGAAACCAAGATAGCATTATTATTATATTATTTTTTACCTACACAAAGGATTCACATGCTAGTGCATATGAGGAGACTCAGACCATAAAACACATCCAGAAATATTTGAATCAGAATGCCATCATATTATAGCTATGAAATTTAGATTTGATGCTTTCATCCTGTTTACTTTGTATCTCTGTATTAATGACATGTGAGTCTCCATTTTGTTTAAAACACATCGCAGTATAGAAACTCAGCTTCAGTATAAAAGATTCAAACAACACACACATATTTGCTCTAAAGAAGTTTTCCTTCCTCCTCTTCCTCAGTGTATCCCCTTCCTCAAAGGTGTCAGTGTACATCATTCATGTTATTATGTTATACATTTATACATGACATTTTTATTACATGTATTGTTCCATGTATTGCATTTTCTCTTAACAGTGATACTTAAATGTTTTGTTGGTAGAAGCATAAACTTTCAAGAAATTGTTGAAGACATGAGGTAGATATTCATCTTTTAACCAGCAATTCCGCTTTTGCAAAAGAAGATATAAACAGTGGTGTTTATTCCAGGGTTGTTGGAAATAATGTAGAGGAAACAATATAAACACCCAAGAATACAGAAATGTTTTAATATAGTATGACATAGCCATACTCTAGATTATCATCTCGCTGTTTAAAGTAGACAGATGTAAATATAGTGAGCTTTGGTAGCTGCAAATTATTTCCTATTGTTCCTCTGAAAATATTAATCCAACTTTATTTGTAAGTAGTATTCTCAAAGATTAAGTCTCATGAAAGAATAGTAATTGAAAGTTCTTCAATGTCAGAGAAAAACTCTGGCTGTTGGTAGGTTTCAGATTTGAAAAAAGTAATCAGAAATCTCTCTCCTTCGAGGTATAGTTACAAAAAAGCAATGGACTTGAGAAACTGATTTTGAGCAAGGTATTTGATCTTCCTCAGCCTCAATTTCCCGATCCTTAAATTGAAATAAGGTGATAATTAAGTAGGAAAGCACATACCACAAAGAGCTCTCATTAAGCGTTTTTTTTTTTTTAAACTATAATTAAAATTCTTCTTTCAATGATTCTTTGGTGAACCCAACAAATTCTTCTCATCTCCAGTATTTAATTCCTAGCAATTTAATTACTACAACAAGCAAGAACAATTGGTGAATAGAACAGTAGATATTGGTTAAGTGCAATAAATTTATTAAATAAGCCACTTTAACTATAGGTTATTGGTGAAATAGAACATTTTAGGGGTGAAAAAGACAGGTTTAGGAAATTTTTTAAATTAAGGGGATCAGTGGAAAAAACCAGGGGCTACAGAGCTTCAGAGCTACGGAGGTCACATTTCCATAAGACAAGGGAACTTGGAGTAACCAAAGGTCTATACAGTGGTACCTCAAGATATGAGTTTAATTCGTTCCATAACCTTGAGGCGTGGGAAACTATGAGACGCTCGAGTCTCGGTAAACTGGTGGGTCGTGTGCAGCCGGCTGATCCGCGCGATGACTCCTATCTCAAATGTTGCTCGTATTTCAAAGCAAAAATCGCTCGCTCGACAGCTCATATCTCAAAAATCTCGTGTGTTAGGGCACTCGTATCTCGAGGTACCACTGACAAAATAAAGGAGGGCCTCACACTTTCCTTGTGAGGTCTGACCTTTGAGCTCAGGAATTGCTATCATGACCAAATCAAAGGGAATTGTGACCAGTCAGAGGGGATATTGGGATGCAGGGACTTGCAGCCTTTATAAACCGGGGAAGGAGGAAGTTGGTGGGACTCTTTCCCCATCCCCATGTGGGAGTCGGTACTTGTTCTTCAATGGATTTTCACCTTTGCTATTCCATCTTCCCTGCGTGGTTTCGTTCTTTGATTCTGATGGACAAAGAATCCAAGGAAGCCACCCTGACCAGGGAAATACCTTGTGTTCCGGTCCAAAAATCCCATATCATTAGTAAAAAAACAAACAAAAAACAAACAAACAAAAAAAAAAAACCTCTCAAGTTTAATGTATTATTTAGATCTAATGTATTTTTTGAAAGATAAAGTAATTTACTAAATACAAATGCTTAATCTCAATAGATTAAGTACAAATAAAACTTCCAGAAAAGTCTTAAAGTAATTCATTTCTGATGGTTCTTACAGTGTGAAAGCATCAAATCTAAATTTCATAGCTATAATATGATGGCATTCTGATTCAAATATTTTTGGATGTATTTTATGGTCTGAGTCTCCTCATATGCACTAGCATGTGAATCCTTTGTGTAGGTAAAAATAATATAATAATAAGCCACATCTTAAGGATATACACTGAGTGGCCAGATCTCTGAATGCATAATAATCTGGCCACTTAGTGTGTGAATATGTATACATGTATGATCATGCCCCCATATATATATATATATTAGAGCCCTGGTGCATGAATTTGAGCATGGTTGGGGTCCAGCCAGCCTGGCCAGTGGGAGGGGACATGGGCAGCTGGCCGGCCTGCCTGTTGGTTGAACTCCTGGTTGAGGGGACAATTTGCATATTAGCCTTTTATTATATTCAGTGAGTGGCCAGATTATTATCATTCAGAGATCACAATAATCTGGCCACTCATGTATTTTCCAAGACAATAATATGAGCATGAAAGAGAAAAAGAAAACTTCTAAATATTCAAAAAAAGGTTTAAGAAAATAATTAAGAAATACTTTCAGAAGTATTATATAAATATTAAAAATATTAACCTCTTCTCAGACAGAGTATTATAGAAGAAACAACTAAATAATTCACTTAAAGAAGATAAAAAAGGAGGAAACAGCTATTTTGTATTTAAAAGTAAATTCACAATCATATAAACAAACGATAGTTTCAAATGTGGTACTCTCCTAAAAAAAGTCATGTAATCTATTTTATATCCTATCCTGTGAGATGGAAGGAGAGGGCATAAAATATATTTTATATTATGTTATTACTCTTTCACATTTCTTATGAATTCTTTTACAAACTCAGATTCAATAAAACATTCTTAAGATGATGGTTCACATAAATTATGTCATTTTATTTTCTCAGTAATCCACCAACATAGGCTATCCTACATAATAAAGAGATAACATGCAAATTGAGTGTTACATCCTTACACAAGATGGCTGCCCCTATGTGGTCACGATATGGCTGCCACAAGATGGCTGGCAGGGGAAGGCAGTTATGGGCAATCAGGCCAGTAGGGGAGGGCAGTTGGGGAGACCAGGTCTGCAGGAGAGGGCAGTTGGTGGTGATTGGCTGGCAGGGGAGCGGTTAGGGGTGATTAGGCTGGCAGGCAGAAGTGGTTAGGGTGATCAGGAAGGAAGGAAAGTGGTTGGGAGCCAGCAAGTCCCAGATTGTGAGTGGGATGTCTGACTGCCAGTTTAGGCCAGATTTCACTGTCAGACATTCTTCAAGGGGTCCCATAATGGAGAAGGTGCAGGCTGGGCTGAGGGATACCCCTCTCACCCCCAGAACATGAATATTGTGCAGCCAAAAGGCCCCGATCAGGACTAGGGACCCTACCCATTCACAAACATCATGCACTGGACTCTAGTTGATGATAAATAGAGGATCCAAAAGGTTAGGAAACTTGTCTAGGAATAGACTGCTGCACCTCAGAGCTGGAATTCCCATTTGTTCGCTCCAGATTTAACTTTTTAAAAAATTTACCACATAACAGTTGATTTAAAATACATCAAAATGAATGCAAATACTTTGCATTTATACTTTTATTAATCAATATAACCATTCTCATTCTGTATTTTAAGGTAGTAATTATAAAACATGTAATGAGCCCTAGCCGGTATGGTTCAGTAAATAGAGAATCAGCCTGCAGACTAAAGGGTCTCCAGTTCAATTCTGGTTGAAAGCACATGCTGGGGTTGAGGGCTTGATCCCCAGTAGAGGGTGTGCAGGAGGCAACTGATCAATGATTCTCTCTCATCACTGATGTTTCTGTCTCCCTCTCCTTTTCTTTTTGAAATCAATAAAAATATACATTAAAAATAAAATAAAATAAACATATAATGAGTACCATTTAGTAAACTGAGTTATTAAAAGGTATCAGATACATCCCATCTTTCCCATGTGATAGGAAGGATAAGCAGGCCCTGACATGAGTTCGTTATTGCTGTGTTGTTGTTGTTAGGTTGCTGAATGCTCCGTAATTAAATAGCAATCGGGCACTTAAAGACAGGCTGGTCTCAGTACTATATTTATGTAAAGCAGACAAAGACTACATTTTCCATTTTGTGGTCTGGTTACAGTGCACAAACCTCAGAAAAAGGGTCACGTAATTGAAACCATCCTTCATGGGTCTGGCACAGAAACAAGACTTTGAATTCTGAAAACTCTATATGGCAAAAAGAGATAATTTTTTTTTTTTTTTTACTATTACGAGTGCCAACATTTCCGTCCATAGTGGAATAGTTCTTGTAGCCATTTCCATAACTTTTAAATATTATTTTTCACTTAATAAAAGTACTTTGCATTAGAAAGACCTAATGATGTTATGCAAAAGCCACAGGGATAATTATAGTTCATGGAGACATTCCTAATCTATATTAGTGGAAATATGTTACAGGCCTGAAGATAAACTCACATATCATTATGCAATCTCAACAGATGCTCAGCTCAGTCTTGCTGTAATCAAAACTGAGTTATCATCCCATCATTTCTAACTTGCCAAGTTCTTCAACATTTCTACTGATTGAAAGATATATTCTGAGTCATCAGATCTAAGGCTTTTGTACTATCACTAAATGTGTTTCACTAAACCAAACATGTCCTTTCCATAACATAATTTAATATTATATATATTTTTTTCAATTTAATTGAATTAACATGTATTTTTCAAATATGCTGTCAGTGTTAATGGAACTAGGAAGCTTATGGGTATTACCATCTATATATAAAAACTCCTAATATGCAAATACTAATAGACCAAACTGTGTCCAAACTGTGGAACAACTGAACAACCAAACAACCAGTCCCTATGACTCGTACTGACCACAAAGGGATGCAAGCAGAATATGGTGAGTGTTGGCAACAGGCAGCAGAGCACAGAACATGGCAGGCATCAGCCGCAGCAGGATGGTGGAAGAGTGGGTGGGGGTGCCACATTAAGGAGGGGCACTGGTGGCTATCATTGGGCAAGCCTCTGGTGGTTACTGACAAGTATTTGCTTCTGCACACCGTGGTCCTGCCAGCTACTCGCACCCACTGCCAGCGCCAGCCCTGCTTGCACCCACTGCTGGCACAGGAGCCGCTATTTGCACCTGCTGTGGCACTCAGCACCAGCCCCAATCACTCGGTGTTGTCAGTGGGTGTGAGTGGCAGCTGCCAACCCTGATAGCCCCTCAGGGCTTCTCTACCTTCCCCTGAGGGGTGATTGGGGCTGGATGGGCAACCTCCCAATGTCTGTCCTTCTAGCCATCTCCCTCTGTTCCTTACTCCCTACACCGTAGGCCTTGATCACCAGCCAGGCCAAGAGACCCCACCTGGGCACGAATTTGTGCACCAGGCCTCTAGTGATAAATAAATAGCTAAACTGTTTAAACTTTTTATACATGTCAGGACACTCTAATTCTCCCTCTTTGGGGAAATTATAAGGGATGGTGAATGAAAATCTTACCTTGACAAAAGAACCAGAAGACACATCCTTTCATTTAAAGGAATTGCAAAAGGATAGGAAAACAAACCAGATGAACCAAAGACACACTCACACACGTTTTCATTCATCCTAATCAATATTTGCACTGATGACTCACCGATTCCTTCACAATTTTCAATATATTTGATAAAATGTTATATTAATCATAAATATTTAGCCTGTTCCAATCATGCCTATATGAAATTTGCTCTATTTGACATATCAAATCTCCAATATTACCAAATGCATCTCACCCAAACTTAGCTTCAGAGGTTGTTTTTACTTCTCATTTTTCTTTTTTTGCAGTTTTATTTAAATAACCTATTTATCCTAAATACTTAGTCCTTCTCTAGTATCACTCTACAAAGAAAGAGAAATGGTTATAAGAAATTTTAAATAATTAACTAACAGAGCAATTTTCCCTTCAATTGAATATTATTAAAAACTCAGTAGGAGCTCATCTTTATTTCATTGTAAAAAAAATCAATAATATTCTTAGTTATGGTTTTATTTGAACTCAGTAAATAAACCTTACAAAAAAAATCTGATAACTACGCATTTTTAGCTTCATCTTCTAATCATAGATTCTAGTAAATGAAATAACTTGAAGAACTACCAAAATCAAACACTGAGATAGTTGACAAAAAAATCAATGGGTAATTTTAGTACAGTGGTATAATACAATAAGAATTGCAATGTGGAGAGAGAAAAAGAGAGAGAGATAGAGAAAGCCAGTGGCAGCAGCCAATTATAGCATAAAATTTCTTTCTTTATCCTTATCACTGTTCCAGTATTTCACTTTATTGAAATGCAGACAAAGTATTATTCTCTCAGGTGGTGAAAACAGAAAATGGTAGACTTGGTAACAAGACTACTTTACAGAACTGTGAGAGGTCAGAAAGACACAACATAGGCCATGGGAGTGAAGTCAGTTAAGCCAACATAGTTTGACAATAATGGAAAGATGGCAGAATATTTTTACCTTTTTCTCTGAATGCTGAATAACTGTTCCTCAGAATAACTCTATGTGGTGGATAGAGTGGTTATCCTGGATAAAACTAAAAGTTCAGGTAAGTTTTGTGGCAAATAAGAGAGTAGCCTTAGCGTATCTGATACCTGATCAGTCCTTTTCCTACTCACTTTAAAAACATTTTTTTTTACTGATTTGAGGGGGGGAGGGAGAAATAGAGAGAGATAGAGATAGAGATAGAGATAGAGATAGAGATAGAGATAGAGATAGAGATAGAGAAAGAGATCAATTGGTTGGCTGCCTCCTATACACCCTCTACTGGGGATTATGCCTAAAACCCAGACACGTTCCCAGACTTGGAATTGAACCTGCTTTGATTGACCTCCTGGTTCTTAAGTCGACCCTCAACCACTGAGCACACTGGCCAGGCCCCACTTACTTTAAAAAGCTCTCCCCATGTTTTGAATATCATCAACAAAAAGGAACGAATGAATGTAACTAACCCTGGTTACTTTTAGGAAGTCCTGTCCTTCTGTCTTTAATATTCTGAAAAATGTATGCAATATTAAAAGAAAAGCTACACCTTAGACCGAATTATTTCAAAGCACATAAATACTACCCATTATAACTAAAATTTATTTGAAAACCATAATACTTGATGGTTATAATTAATGCACTTCTATCTGAATTATACCATTGTACTATATTTCCAATTGGTAGTCACAACTTACTTAAACTTGGCATATAATATGCTAATGGAAGTAAGATTTCTCTGAAAGTTGGAATCCTTTCAAATAAATTATTGATCTGAAAGTAACAAATGAGTTATAACACTGTGGTTGTCACCTAAATTTTGTTACCTCTTTTCTGCAGGAATTGACGGGGATCTTTGGTTTTGACCTTCACAAGGAATAGGCTATCTTCTTAGCAGAGTAACTTTTTCAGTAGCTGATAAAAAAATATTCTCAGGCAGAACGCCTGGAAACCAGGCCTCAGAGATTCTACACTAATACTATTTGTAGTTTTACATCTGGTAAATTGTTACTAGCGGGTCTAATGGGAGTTCAAGAGGCTATTTTAGTCCTCAAACATTTAAATACTTCCCTTGCATCATGAAAAATGGGGAAAAGTGGTTCTCCAAACCCTCATTCCCAGAGATCATGTGAAGTAATGGATATTCTTAACGTGTAGAAGAGACAATATGCACTTCAGAAGTGCCCCAAGCATATTCTTTTTGTCTCTGAAGTCTAGAATTAAAAGGACCCCTAAAACCTTCAAACTCTCTAAAACGTACTTAACTTTCTGCAGAATTTACAAGGACTATCTGTATCCTGATGAAGTCTAGAAGAAAATTTTGAGTGAATGTTTTGGTCCAGGGAAGACAGTTGAAGATGAAAGGAATAATTTGACTAGTAGGAGTTTAGAAAGGGGGAGGTATTCTATCTTGTGTTATTTCTTGTTCAGATTATTTTTTTTCAAAATATGGTAATGTGTGGCTACAATAGAAGATATCTCTTGTGCTTCTCTGAAGCTCAAGGCTTCTAGAGACATCACTGCTCAAATTCCAAAAATTTGAGATCTTGCCGAGAAGATGTTAATAGTCACTTAGTGAATAAAATCAATCGCAAATACTCTTTGGAACTCATCAATAATTCCTAAGGATTAACATTGGAAAACACTCTATTAGTGAAATATAAAATCTCTGGATTCATCACCAGTATACGTAATCTCAAAGTCTTTTCAAATCTATTTTTTCAAATGGTTTGCCTAATTGTTTTCTCAGTTCTATTCCCACTCTCTTAGTTCAAGTAGCTTCCCAAGATTTCTCTCCTTTAGTTCTTTAATTCTAATGTATTCTGAACATTACTTTCTTAAGCATAAGCTACAGATTTTGAAATGGCTCTTGAACTATAAATAGGGTATTAAAAGTCTGTCGTGTGGCAGCTTCAAAATCTCTCTCAGACATCTTTATGTCTGAAACTATTGTAGACTCTCGTAACCATTTGAAAACTACTTGTTGTCTTGTCACTTTTCATGCAGTCACTTCCATCTCTACCTGATGGTGACCCCTCAAGGCTTCAAGCTCTGCTCAAATATTGCCTCTTCCGGGATGTCATTCCTTCGAAAGAGATTCTCTATCCCTCTGTTACAGGGGTGCTTCATCTGGTATTGCATTAACATTTACTTACATATAGTTCTACCTAAGACTTTTGAAGGAAAAAGTGGGTCTGGGTTATGTATGTGCTCACCACAATGCCTGACTCAGAGCTTTGTATGTACGACAGAAGTGTGTTATCTGATTTAGTGGTCGGGACTCTTCTTGGGGACTCAGATAGAAGACATGTAATGGAGTTACTCAGGCGAGTTCTGGTCCAATGGCTGAGTTCTAAAGAGCAGAATGTGGGCGGGATTGATTATTCCACTTCCAGGTCAGGACCATAAAATCCTTCCATGTGTAAACTTACAATGTGAGGCTGTAGAGGTTGATGTTGTGAATAGCAAGATGGAAAGAATCAATGAGCACAAAGCTTCTGAAGGCACACTGCTCTAAGTTCTAAACTTCTGGACTATGCTAGAACTTTTAAGATACTGAAATTTTATCTTTTATATCAGTAAATGCAGCCTAATTAGTATAGAGCTGCTGAATGGTCAGCCAATTATTATGTAGGGAAATCCTATCTAATAAAATAATAATATGCAAATTAAACATCACTCTGCTACACCCCAAAACCATGCCCACAAGCCAAACAGGAATGGTTATGCAAATTAATCCCAACCAACATGGCTGCAGCCACGAAACAAGCAGGAGGAAGCCAAGCTTTCCACACACCTTGGGGGGCCTAGGCCTCCACTCTAGGCTACAAAGTTTCAATTATAGATGATAAATAAATTCCAACAAAAATAGTGGCAGCCATGGAGCTGGAGGAAGCAGAAGGCTAGGGCTGCTCCCGGAGATAGAGAAAGCCAAACTTCTGCAGCCCTGGCCTTAAGGCTACAACATTTCAATTATAGAAGATAAATAAATCCCAGATCCCAGGGCCTCTGCTTAGGTCACTGTGGGGCACGCCAGACTGCAAATCATCATAGGCCCCTCACCCAGGCCACCCCATGCCCCAAAGGGACTCCTACCCTGGTCCAGGACATCCTTCAGGGAAAATCAGCCCCCACCCATGCACCAGGTCTCTATTCTATCTAATAAGAGTAATATGCAAATTGACCATCTCTCCAACACACAAGATGGCTGCAACCATGTGGTCAAAGATCCTGCCCCCATGTGGACACAAGGTGGCTATCACAAGATGCCCAACAGGGAAGGGCAGTTGGGAGGGACCAGGCCTGCAAGGGAGGGTAGTTGAGGGCGATTAAGCCTGCAGGGGAGGGTAGTTAGGAGTAACCAGGCCGGCAGAGGAGGGAAGTTGGGGGTGACCAGGCCTGCATGGAAGGGCAGTTGGAGGAGACCAGATCTGCAGAAAAGGGCAGTTAGGGGCAAACAGGCTGACAGGGTAGCAGTTAGGCATCAATCAGGCTTGTAGGGGAGTGATTAGGGGGTGATCAGGCTGGCAGGCAAAAGTGGTTAGGGGCAATCAGGAAGGCAGGCAGATGAGCAGTTGGCAGCCAGCAGTCCTGGATTGTGAGAAGGATCCCAGAATGGAGAGGGAGCAGGCTGGGCTGAAGGACACTCCCTCTCCAAATTTTGTTTACTGGGCCTCTAGTGATAAACAATGCCAGAATGGTCTTCTTTTGGAAGGATTTGTTGTAATGACCCTATCTTGACTCAAATGGCCATCTTATCTTTTCTCCAGTGCTAAATTCATCCCCATGCTGCAGATTGGGTCTAACAATTTCTCCATTTGAACATAATTACTCTCCTAGAATTTGTTTCATCTGTAGGGAATTGGCCTCCAGACCTTCTGGCTATCACTGGATTCATTTGGCTAGACTTTTTAAATTCCTAAACACATGCCCCAATCATTCTCATCACTCCAGGTCAGGCAGATGTTTCGGTCTTAAATAATGTAGAGTAGCGATTCATTCAGAATGTTTTCACCTATATTGGCACTTCTATACTATTCCTTTGATAATGGTTTATCCTCTGAAAACATTCTGCCTGTTTCTAAAGAGATTTTTTTGTGTGTGTGCCAGTTAATTCTCTCTAATGCTACTCAGCTGCTGGTGAGCAGCAATGATGTCAGATGTGTCTCTGTGGATCCCAAAGCACCTGCCGGAGTGGCTGCAAAGAGATTAGGGGTATCTATCGATCAATTTGTCTGTGTGAATGCAGTATCTATGTTGCTTTTCTCAATTTCTGTTTATAACTATTCACTTGTAATTAACCAGTGCGTGATTTTAATTGATTTTGCTAAATGCATAACTGTGATTAAAAGGTTAATAACATTTAGTAAGCATTGGTCATTTTTTTTTCTGTCCACAGGAGACAAGAATTCTAAATGTTGATTCAAGTGTTCAAAACCTAGATGATTTGGGCCACATTCCTGAGATGTTGCCTCTAGAGCAGAAACAGGACAAGTGGATATTGTAAAATTCTTGCTACATTGTGTTGTTATAGCTTGCCTTCAAGAACATGTTAAATCTACTCTTACCAATTTATATCTGACTGACAAGAAAATATTGGTTGAAATGATGAGGACAATAAGAAAGCCAATTGTCACTCAATGTAAGATATCAAAATTTAAAACAGAAAAGACTGATATTAAGGGATACTATATTTAGTTTTGAGATTTAAATGTTTACTTCTTTGTTGAGGCAGATATTTTATAGAAAATGAAGTAAAAATCTCTGCTAAGGGGAGAAAAGTGTCAGGAGAACCAGAAATGAGTAATGAAAGATTGTGCAGGAATTTCACTACAAAGTAACACATTATGAGATATGAATCCAGAAATCCACCACACCTTCCAGAAAGAAAGGTAAGAGAAGCCAGACAGAACAAATTAACGCAACTGAAAGGCCAGAAGAAAACCGCAGACACATTTGTACTCTTAGAGGACAGACTATTAAATACAAATTCCTTAAAAAAATAAATATAAGAAAGAATGGACTTTCTTGAAAACAAGTAAAAAACAATACCTCAGAAAGTTTAAAATAGATATGTCTTGGAGTAATCTCAGAACCAGGAATTATGAATAGTTTTAAAAAATTAAGACTAAAAGGCTTGAAAGAGCGGAAAAGGTCATGATGCCAATGTATCACTTTCGAAACGTAAAAAATCCTGGCCATGGTTTCCCTATATCTGATGTCATTCCTGATAAAAAGGTGGAATAGAGATGAAAGTGTGCAAACACCCAAGATATGAAAGGAAAAGAAAAACCTATTAGATTAAAGTTTTTTTTTTTAATTGAATTTATTGGGGTAAAGTTTGTTAATAAAGTTGTATATGTTTCTATAATATATAATCTGCATATTATATGGTGTGCTCACTACCCAGGCTAGTCTCCTTCCATCATCATTTATTTCCCTCTATAATTCCTTTTACTTCCCCACATCCCCCATTCTCTTTGGCAATCACCAGACTGTTGTCTGTGTGTATGAGTATTTTTATCTGTTTATTTGTGGGGTTTTTTTTTGCTTGATCCCTTCCCCTTTATTTTACTCAGCCCCCTTCCCTACCTGATAGCTGTCAGTCAGTCTCTAGCTATGAGTCTGCTTCTATTTTGTTTGTTAGTTTATTTTGTTCAATAAGTTCTACATATGAGTGAAATCATAAGGTACTTGTCTTTCTCTGACTGGCTTATTTCACTTAGCATAATGCTCTCTAGGTTCAAACATTCTGTTGCTAAAGGTAAATTTTCCTTCTATTTATGGCTGAGTAGTATTCCATTGAGTAAATGTACCGCGGCTCTTTTATCCACTCATCCACCAATGGACCCTTGGGCTGCTTCCAATTCTTGGTTATTGTAAATAATGTTGCAATGAACACAGAAGGGTGCGTAGATTCTTTCAAATGAGTGTTCAGTGTTTCTTCAGATATATTCTCAGGAATGGGATTGCTGGGTCATAGGGCATTTCCATTTTTTTGAGGAAACACTATATGACTGCACCAATCTTCATGCCTACTAACAGTTCACGAAGAGGGAGGTGAGTCCCTTATCTCCTTACCCTCGCTAACATTTGTGTGTTAATTTATTGGTGATAGCCATTCTCACATCATTGATGAAGTGACATCTTGTTGTGGTTTTCATTTGCCTTTCTCTAATGATTAGTGACATTGAACATCTTTTTTATATATCTGTTAAGTCATTTGTATGTCCTTTCTGGAGAAAATTCTATTCAGGGCCCTTGCCCATTTTTCAATCTGTCCATTTGTTTGTGTCCCTGTTGAGTTTTATAAATTCTATATAAATTTTGGATATTAACCTCTTGTCAAATGTATAACTGGAGAATCAAGTTATCAAAATATACTATGACAAGAAGGACGGATTGATCTATGATATAATACCTGTAGAAGAATGGAATAGAGGGTGGGACAAAAGTAGGTTTACAGTTTTGAATATGCAAAATACAGTTTGTTTGTTTGCTTATTTATTTATTTATTTATTTATGTATTTATTATTGAATTATTTTCCATAGGAACAACTGTAAATCTAATTTTTCCCAACCCTGTATAAAAGATAACATACATGATGCTAAATATTTAGTAAATCAATTAATACATAGCTTAAACATTATATGTTTTCCCCCAGAAGTTTTCATTTTCCTAAGTTATTACATGAATTAATCATTCGTTAGTGACTGACAGATGTTAAAGTAAAAACAAGTGATAGAATGCGGTAGACACTTACGTAAGGCTTTAATTTCTTAATATTTTTATAACTTGTCTTCCAATTTCATAATTGTGACAGTAAATTTACAACCCTGCACAAAACTCCACAACAAAAACAAAAAGTTTATTATTGTGCAAGGAACTTAATTTTGGAATATATTTCTTGCGGCTACAACTCTTTCTCTATCTGCTTTTGAACTCCTTCTCTTCCTTTATCTGTTCCTTAAATATTGATTTTTATCAAGAGTTCTACCCTGACCACATACGTACTGGTCTTTTCCCAGTTTTATTGAGATATAATTGACATACAGCACTGTTCAAGTGTAAAATGTGTGACATATTTGTTTGATATATGTACATATTGTGAAACAATGACAATAACTTTAACATCAATCAACTCACATAGTTATAAATTTCTTGTAATGAAAATTTTTAAGGTCTTCCCTCTAAATAACTTTCAAATATACACTAGTATATCATTGTGTTGTTAACCATAGTCACCAGGCTTTACATTATACTTCCAGAACTTATCTTAATGGGCAGTTTGTACCTTTTGACCATCTTCATCCATTCTTGCCGGCCCCGCCACCTCCCCCAACCCCTGACTCTAGCAACTACCCCATCTGTTTACTGTTCTTTGAGTTTGGATTTTACCTCTCCACACCTAAGCGAGATCACAAGGTATAGGTTTATCTCTATCTGACTTATTTCACTTAGCATAATGCCCTCAAGGGTCACCCAGTTGTCTCAATTGTCAGGATTTCCTTCCTTTTAAATCTAAGTTACCAACTACTGTTCTTAATGTAATCTAGTGATTCTTTTTTTTTTTTTAATCTTTTGTCTTTTTTTAAATATATTTTATTGATTTTTTACAGAGAGAAAGGGGGAGGGAGAGAAAGTCAGAAACATCGATGAGAGAGAGACATTGATCAGCTGCCTCCTGCACGACCCTACTGGGGATGTGCCCACAACCAAGTACATGCCCTTGACCGGAATCGAACCTGGGACCCTTCAGTCCACAGACCGAAGCTCTATCCACTGAGCCAAACCAGTTTCGGCGTAATCTAGTGATTCTTGAAGTGATCTTTTGATCCTCTCCCCTTTGCTTTCAACATATAACCATAATAGATAAAATATTCAATGAGATAATGTAACAGTGATATTGACAATGTAAACACTTCCCAGAACCACTGAAAGTGAGCACAGTGCACTGCTGGTTTCTGGAAGGAGAGGCAAAGGACTCCCTCCATCTGTGAAGTGACTGAGGTGCCACACTTGCCCACAGGGAGTGCAAATCAGTGTCAGGTGAGTGACTGAAATCTGAGCTCGCAGGAAGTGGAAAAACTGACTTTCAGCCCGGAGCCCTGGTTTACACAGAGCTGTGTGGTGGGGAGGCCAGAAGCACCAGCTAGAAACTGTCCGCCAGAATCTGGGGCGCACTGTTGTTGGACTTGGTGACTAGATCTATGATATCTTTGTTATCAGAGATCATGAGCTTGGGGCAGAGAACAGCACTGGGGTGAGGCTGGCAATGAGAGAATTTTTTCAAATCCTTTTCACTTATGTTGGGACTGAACACCCAAATTCCAAAGCATGTGAAGTCATACCAAAAAAATAAAATAAAATAAATTACCAGAAAAAGTTTAAAAAACAGGCAATGAAGTCATTCCAGATGATATAAAAATAATAGATACATTTCAGAATTTCTAAGTGAGCATGTTAGTATCCCTAAATACACAGAATAAGAAATAACATCAATATGATTTTCCAGAAAATAGAGATAAAACAATGGGAAAAGTATCAATTAGATACTTATACAGTGGGAATAGTAAAAACAAGAATCAGTAGATTGGAAGATAATTTTGAGTAAATTCACCAAAAATGCAGAGCAGAAAAATATGTAAATTAGTGTAAAAAATAATTTAAGAAATATGTCTGATATATTACACATACATTTCATAGAGTGTTCCAAAAAAAAAGATTAGAGATAAACAATTTTAAAAAGAAAATCTTAGAGATTTTCATAATTTAAGAAAGATGTGATTCCTAAGATTAAAGTTTCTACAAAGTTGAACAATTACTATGCTCTTTTTCCCTGTAAGAATAGTAATAAATACCTTACTGCAACCCTGTAGAATACCGATAGAGGACCCACAATTTGTTAGAGACAAAATGATCTAATCCTATAGATTTTGCCCTATTTTTTACAAAATAAATCTATTTAAAAAACTGTTAAATGTAGTTGAAATAAAAGTGCAGCCATTATGATATTTTCCCTCAATAGAAAAGGCATAATTTCACTGCAACAAATGTCTACAGCTGCAGGGGTACAGAAAAATATTGAAATTTAGTGGCCATAAGAATTAAGGAAGTAAGTTGAAGAGTGTCATACCCTATCACATGTCCAGATCACTCTATTACCCTTGTTGTGAGCTCATAACACATACACACAACACACACACACACACACACACACATCACACAAACACACTCTAAACTAGTGTAATATAACAACATAGAAGAAGAACAATGAATCATCAATATATTTTAGATAGAGTTAAGAGAAATAACCCTAGAATTAATCTGTGAACATATTTCCATTGTTTTCTATTAATCTAACACATAATTTAAACTTCTGTGGAAAATGAGCCTTCCATAAGAAAATATATACTTCCTTAAAACCAATGGATTTCAGTTTTTAAAAGATGCCTGCACCTCAACAAATAAGCAAATATCAACAGAAGAGAGTGGAGACAGCAGTTTAAGATTGTTAGGAAAATTAAACAGGTGATCTTTTTTCTTTTGTTTATCACAATTATGTCCTTCCATTAAAGGAAACCTCATTCTTTTGCAGCCCCTCCCCATAACATAGTAACTGCTTGAGTTGTGGTTAGCAATAACCAAGGAAAATAAGTTTCCTTTAATTTCTTGTCTCTTATCTGGTTTGAAGGGAATAGGTGAAGGGTAAACATTTTTTTTTTTACAATCTTGATACTAAAGGGAAAATTTTTCAAAAGGCTGATCTCTTGACAAAGCCTTTCAGAAACCCTCAGCCACACCTTAACTTTACTTAATGAGACATATTGCAACAAAAAAGCAAACAACTGACACCTCCTTTCTGGACTATACATATCAAAGACCTTACTCAAAAACCTTGGCAATTTTGAAGAGAATATAATTTTAAAAAACAAAAACCTCAAAAGGCCCATGCAAATGAAAACTTCAACATTTTCTCTCCCTCTTTCTCTCACACACACTCTCTCTCTCTCTATCTCAAAAAAAAAAGGGGCTTTCACTTTCCTATACTACTAATAAACAACTAGGAAATGTGTTTGTGAGAGGGAAAAAAAAATGAATGACTGTAACAGGTGATGAGCATAAAGAACTCTGGAGAAGGATTTATCAGTTGGCATTTTGCAATTATTGAAAGCAATCATAGGAGTAGCTCAAAATTATTTACCCTTCTCACACAGAGTTTTTGTATTAAAGTCAAGACTCTTTAAGTTTTGCAACAGTTGATAGTTTTCCATAAATCTTTGAAAAAGAAGAGCTAAGCAATGCCTCAAAATTGCCTTATAAGCAAAAACACATCCATTCTTCTTTGAAAGTTTTCCTCCCTTTATTGTGAAGTTTTATTGCTTCGCAATTACGTCAATATATTTTCCCCTTATTCATTTGCTTTAGCAACTGGAGGCTATAAGTCTCAAAACATAAGGAGCTTCCTGTAGTCAGTTTTATTTGTAAAATGATTATTCAAAATGTATATTAAGGAGCTGCTCTTTAAATATTTCCAGTGGAGGTGAAACACACAATAATGCATCCCATCTCTGTTAAGATATCAAAGCAACAGTGTGGGAGGTGTTTTTCACTTCATTCATTGGGCAACATCTAATGAAGTCACTTTCCTAAGAAAACTGTTTTTTAAACAAAGTCAATGACAGAAATCATAGTCTGGTACTTATCAAAACTATAATTCTATATTTTCAGTTTTTGAAGAAGAATGTCTTCGATAACATATTTCCCTGAAGGTTCTGAGTATTTTTTTTGACATGCAGCACATTTAAAACAAGATTCCATTTATGCTTAAATGAGGAATTAAGCCCATTTTATACACTCTTAGGTTTTTTTTAGTTTTGTTTTTTTTTAGGTTGTTATTTTTTGCCCCCTCCCAGAAAAGCATGCTTACTCATTTGCAAGGCATTTGCACTGAAATATCTGCACTGAACATTCCCTAGTCTTGTTTCAAGGTCATTAAAATTCAGAAAATAAACTGTGTTGCAGAGTTTCCGCAGAGAAATGTTGAGCAAACAAAACGTAAAGAAACAAAAGAAGTTTGCATGCTACTTCTCAGCACACGTTTCAAGGACCCCTGGCCAGGAATAACACACAGAGGCTGTAAGAAGGCAAACTGGAGAAACCAAAACACACACTTACTTTTTCATATATGTACAGATGCACTTGTGTTTTGTGTTTTTTTCCTATTTTGGGGTTGAAAAATCAGAGGACACCCCAGCGAGTCTTGCTGGCTAGTCGGATAAGGCACAGGCCCTGACCCTTTAACTCGCAGGAATGCTCACACAAAGCTATTTTCACACACACACACATCATGCTCTCTATTCCTGAGATAAGGCAGCAAGCACGAAGCCACGAGAAGGGACCCAAAGTTGGACTACATGACATGTTTACATCTCTCCTGGGCACACCCCGGTCCCCCCCATTATCTATTCCACACCTGATTTGCCTAAAACAATATTTATTCAGCTTAAAGAGAAAGCAGGACTTAAACAAAACACACACACACAAAAGGACCCTTTTAAGCAAAAAGGACTCCAAGACAATACAAATCCTGTCTTCCTCCTCCTCCCTCAGCACTGCCAAGTTTAATGTGAAATCAAGCAGAGACAAAAGCAAATCGCCTTCCCTAGGAGAACTTACAAGCAAGGCTCTGGCTAGCATTCCCCCCTTCCTTCCGAGCCCGAGCAGAGAGATCTCTCATCCAGCTTTGCAAACAAGAGAAGAGCATATATATATATATATATATTTTAAATAGCATCTGAAATCTGCACTCACCAGGCGACAGCAACGGGTTTGCGTGGCGTAAAAAAAAAAAAGAGTGTGCTATTTTCTGCCCCTGATCCGTGTCACTTTTTGCCTAGAGTTGTCCGAACACCCAACAGCCCGCAGCTGCCACCCAGAGGCCCCTTTGCACACACCCGAGCCGGCTTATTGGCCTGTCAATCTGAGTCCCCGGCTCCTGCCCGGTGCGGCCGTGCACTTGGCTGAAGTTTTAGGATCCTCTCCGCACGCTGCCCGCCGCCTGAAAGAGGTCATTTGTCCTCGCAGCTCCATCCAGAGGCCCAGAGTCACTTGGCGGGTCACCCTCTCACTCGGGGGGGACCAGGCTGACAACGCTGTTCACCTTGGAGGGAAGGAGTTCTCCTCGGGCAGAAGTGGGTGGAGAGAAGCCAGCTCACTAACAGGGGAATTCGGAGTGTGATCAGAGGGAGAAACTTCCTCTCTTTTTTCCTTCCCTGCGAGGCTGGGCGGCCAGTGCCTCTCTCTCCCCTCTCTCTCTCCTCTCTCTCTCTCCTCTCTCACAGGAGTTAGGAATGTAAAGGGAGGACGCTGAGAGGCCCGCTCCAGACAAGCCTTTCTCAATCAATTAGCTTGCAGCCATTACTGGTGACCCCGGGTCACGCAGTGTAAGTGTGTGGGGTGTGCCTTCAGGGGTCCCAGGGCTACTGACTGCAGCTGAGATAACCCACACCGAGCAGAGGCTACCACTCAAGACATATTTTTTAATAGAAAATATTAAAGAAAACATGCCACTGGTTGTGAATGACATAGAGCACAGGTAAATTCCCATTTTTTTTTTTTTTTGTAGGAGCAGCTATGTCATTCAAAGAGATAACCTATAGTCTCTGTTAGGAAACCCAAAACAGTATCTTTTTCCCATGTTGGCTCACCCAGGATTTAGAACGAAGCAGGGAGGCGTTGCTTTGATATTAAATTGGTAGCTGAGAATACAGAAATGACAAAGGAACTAATATATCTGATGGATACAGGCATCGCTTCATTAGCTGGCGTCTTAGGTTTGGTTTCAGGGTTCTTAAAAACTACTAACCTCGTAGAGCTAACGGTGGAGTTAAGTAAGCTATCAATAAAGTTTTCTATGCTTGAGAAAATCATACCACGCTGCGGGATAGGGATCGTTGTTTTAAACACTTTCAAAATTATACACTGTCTTAATGTCATGAATGTCTCTGGTTGTAATAGGTAGTGTAATTAGAATTTCTTTTTTTTTTTGTTATTGTTGTTCTCTATTTCAGGAGAATGCTTCCTCTCTTGAATATATGTCAAAAAGTGAGAGTTCAGAAGAACAAAAAGGAAGTGTAACGCTGAGGAGAAACACTGCAGGTTTATTGAAACTCCGTACGTTAAGTCTGCCTATTCCTCAAAAACAGCTTAAGAAGAATAGCCACCATCATTATCAATAAGTTCGTGGCACAGAATTATCAGGGAGTTTTATTTAAAATCAAACGATGCGTTTCGATATTACAACCCAGTTCAGGAGCACATGCTTCCTGGTGATTATGTTAGACAATCATCCCATCCCCCCAAATAGCATCACTCAAAGATGGATTTGCCATCCCCACGTTTTCTCACCCTATTTGCTTGATGATGTGCAGCCCTATCTGGGAATGGCAATATTTCACGTGGGTGCTGGTCTTAGCATTTCCATCTCATTAGCCTTTACATGACCATTCGAATTGCCTGACTTTTAATAAAACAAACCCAACGCGCAAGAATGAATAAGACAGGTGAGAGAAACAGGATCAAATGAGACTAGCTGGCTGACAGAATCAGTTTTGAAAACTACAGTTACAGAGAATATGCTAATGAGAACATGAAAATTAGTATGGGTATGAAATTTGGGTTCTCTACTTTCTTTCAATACACATTGGTAGGTTTTGAAGAGGTAATTGAGATAGCCTCTAAATAAGTTTAAAAATTATCGTAAGTCAAATAACAATAAAAAGCTCTTGTTGGCTTTTAGTGACTCAGTCGTGCCAATTATGTACTAAAAACAGACATTATGGAGAAGCATTTTGGTCTTCTTAGCCAATAAATATGTAGAAAATCAAGAATTCTAATTATTCCTTGAGAGATACCTCGTCCTTAGAAATTCTGTGACTCAATGTCACTCTTTAATTCTCTGTTCCATTTTCATCTGATATGAAAAAAAAAGCTTTATTTTTTTTTCTCACTCAAGAATAACTCCTAAGTGTCAACAGGGCCACTAGCCTTATGTATTATAAGTCTATAAGCCAACACTTCAAGGGTCTGGCCTCTATTGCAACACAACTTCCGCATGTACAAAACAAAGGACTTTCTGAGAAGTGCAGAAAAGTCACTAACAACCCACATAAAACACACACCAGAATTTGAAAGAGCTTTGGTTATTTCATATTCTCTAATGTATTTTTCATGGCCAGTTGACTAAAATAACCACCGACATTTCTGAATTACACACAGTTATGAAAATAATCTCCTTTGCAAAAGAGTTGAATCTTACATTAAAAAGGTCACTACCGGCACACTATTGAAAATAGTCTTTCAGATTTTCCCCACTCACTTCCTACCTTCATGGGAAAAAAGTCTACTATGCTAGATGTGGTGGAGATTGAAAGAAACATTGCAGGTACTTTTTGTTTAATTCATATAATTTGAAAAATTTTCCCAGAGCTCATATAATTTTACTACCAACATTTTATCATGTTCATTTAGAAATGTTTAAGATAGTATACATAATAAATATGAACATAATTTCAAAGTATGCTTTAATTAATTATAAAGCCATTCAAGACGATAGAATATAATATTTCCATATGGAGTTATAAAGACTTTCTAAGCATTACATAATGACAAATATCAGCCACTTACTATGTGGTGTTGACATTTCCCACATTAATTCTGTTCTACATCTATATATGTTTCCCTACTCTACTTATCTGCAATGTTTAGAAGGTAGTCAACATCACTATCAAACTTCTTGTTTTCCAAGACATGTGATTAGCAGTCTGCCATCCTAAGTTGGTGTGAGCCAACTTTGCGTTAAAACACCTACATAGAAAATTCCCAAAAAACTAAGCTTAAGAGAAGCAATCTCTCTCCCATTCTCCTAAAGCTAATGATATTGGATTAAGCAAAACACAACATGTGATCTATACATGTAGACAGACTATTCTTATCCATTTGAAAGTTGAGAAAGTATTTCAATATGTTTTCATTAATTACTATCAGGTTCCTGGGCCTATTCCACCAAAAACATGGATTGCCATGATTTAATCATTGAGTAGCAATAGAAGGTGCTGCTACTTGAGATACGTAAAGTAGTATCCTCACAGCACCACATTTTTCCTTGTCTTGGTATAAGTAGCTAAAAATAGGAAGGTAGGAAAAGGACTAGCATATGACACATTACTTCCTACCAAATTTAGTTAAAGCAATGTAGGTGGTAGCAGAGGTAGGCAGATGGTGGAGAGAAGCTTATTAGCTTTTTATGCTTATAAAACTGCATTGTTTTGGATATAAGGTACCACCTTACTTTAGAGAGGGAAGTTAGATTTTATGTACGCTATCCAGGCTCTATATGGGAGGTCTATACACCAACATGTCACACAGCTGGAGATACAGCAGAGGGATTAAACCAGTATGAATGGGTTTGAACCAGCAAGAAATGGATGGTAAAAAAAAATAGATGTCATCTGGTTGTAAACATGAAATAGGCTAATTCAATGTTAAGCAAATAGAAAACAAATGTAGAATAAAGGCTATGTAAAAATGTAACAGAGAAAGAGAGAAAAGAACATCATTAAATAGAGAGCAATAACTTAGTGTATTATCTATTAAAATAGGTGAAAAACAGGCATTTTAAATTTAATTCCAAAGTCATCATTCTGCTGAAGCCGGTTTGGCTCAGTGGATAGAGCACTGGCCTGTGGACTACGGGGCCCTGGGTTTGATTCCAGTCAAGGGCATGTATCTTGGTTGCAGGCACATCCCCAGTGGGGAGGTATGCTGGAGGCAGCTGATTGATGTCTCTATCTTAATGTTTCTAACTCTTTATCCCTCTCCCTTCCTCTCTGTAAAAAATCAATAAAATATATTTTTAAAAAAAGAAGGCATCACCCTTATCTTACCTAATAAAATAGTAATATGCAAATTAACCACCACTCTGCTATACCCACAAGCCACACCCACCAGCCAGTCAGGAGTGAGCATGCAGATTAACCCCAACCAAGATGGTTGTGGCCACAGAGCAAGCAGGAGGGAAGCTTGGGTTTACCCTGTAATGGAGAAAATCAAGCTTTCCACACACCCTGGCAGGCCCAGGCCTCCATTCAAGGCTACAAAGTTTCAATTATAAAAGATAAATAAATCCCAACAAAAATGGCAGCAGCCACAGAGCTGGAGAGAGCAGGAGGCTTGAGTTGCCCCCAGCAATGGAGGAAGCCAAGCTTCTGGACCCTTGGCTGTAGCCCTGGCCTATCTTGCCTGTGCTTAAGGCTACAAAGTTTTAATTATAGAAGATAAATAAACCTCAGATACCAGGGCCACCACTTGGGTTACCAGAGGACATAGCCTGCCTGAAAATCACCATAGGTCCCTCAGCAGGCTGCTCCAAGCCCAAAGGGAACCCCCATCCTGGACACCCTTCAGGGCAAACCAGTTGGCCCCCACCCATATACCAGGCCTCTGTCCTATCTAATAAAAGAGTAATATGTATATTGACCATCATTCCAACACACAAGATGGCTGCTCCAATTTGGTCAAAGATCCTGCCCCCATGTGGGCACAAGATGGCCACTACAAGATGGCCAGTGGGGGGATGGGTAGTTGGGAGAAACCAGGCCTGCAAGGAAGGGCAATTTTGGGAGATCAGGCCAGCAGGGAAGGCAGTTGGGAGGAACCAGG
The DNA here is from genome assembly GCA_004026805.1 of Lasiurus borealis. Classification (NCBI taxonomy): domain Eukaryota; kingdom Metazoa; phylum Chordata; class Mammalia; order Chiroptera; family Vespertilionidae; genus Lasiurus; species Lasiurus borealis. The sequence goes on along the minus strand of PVJN01001047.1, from coordinate 126,489 downwards.
CCTGCAAGAAAGGGCAGTTGGGAGTGATCAACCCTGTGGGAAGGGAAGTTAGGGGTGACCAGGCCAGCAGAGCTGGGAAGTTGGGGGTTACCAGGCCTGCATGGAAGGGCAGAAGGGGGTGACCAGACCTGCAGGGGAGAGCAGTTAGGGGCAAACAGGCTCACAGGGGAGCAGTTAGCCATCAATCAGGTTGGCAGGAGAGTGGTTAGGGGATCATCAGGCTGCAGGCAGAAATTATTTGGGGCAATCAGGAAGGCAGGTAGGTGAGTAATTGGGAGCCAGCAGTCATAGATTGTGAAAGGGATGTCCGTCTGCCCATTTTGGGCATCAGGTCTCTAGTAATATATAAAAGAGAAAAAGATCTTAAGAAAATCCAAGAAAAAAAAAGCAAATACATACTTTTACAATGCAAAGGAGTATAGTGAATAAAGAAACAAAATCAAGTAAAAATAAGAAATGAGCTGAAACCAGTTTGGCCCAATGGATAGAGTGTCAACCTGCAGACTGAAAGGTCCCAGGTTTGATTCCAGTCAAGGGCATGTACCTTGGTTGCAGGCACATCTCCAGTAGGAGGTGTGCAGGAGGCAACTGGTCGATGTTTCTCTCTCATAAATATTTCTAACTCTCTATCCCTCTCGCTTCTCCTCTGTAAAAAATCAACAAAATATATTTAAAAATAAAAAGAAATGACATTATTTTGTTATAATTAACTGAAATTTTCCTCTTCCCATGCATGTCGGAAACCAGGAGGCCAGAAGGCTGGTCAACCTTAATTGCTTTGACAGGTCAGAGCTAATCACTCACTGTTTAGATGAAATCATTGTTAGCTGAAGCAGCCTCTACCTGTTTGTTTCATGTTAATGTCTGTTTTGTTATTTTCTGCCTAAAGGCTAGGGGTGTGTCCCAAAGCCTTAATAAAAGGGAGAAAAAGACCAGAGCAAGTGGCAGTCCTTTCCACTAGAGGAAGGCTCCCATCTGGCCCCCCAATATCGCCAAATTAATGTTTTCTAGTCTCTCATTTCGTTTGCGTGCGGCCTCCTTCAGAGTCCGAACCCTGAAATGGGAGCCCTGAACCACGCACGACGTGGAAAGAGGTTCCCACACATGCAGTTTAATATGTCTGCCCTGTTACTTTATCTATTGGAAAAAAATTAAAAGTGTGTACAAAATCATGTCCATGTATGGCATAGAGCCTTTGTTTTCTTCTTTGAGAGTAAATGGCAAGAGTCATTGCTTTCTCTCAGTGACAAATACCTTCCCACAGCATCTACTACTTTGACCTTTAATTAGATCTTCCCTAGACCATCTAAAACAGCTCATGTCTGAGACCATCCCTATCTGGATAGATCCCAGAGGATTGGGGCAGAAAAGCAAAATATAATCTTACTGTAGTGTAAGGTATGTGTAGCAAAATTATAAGCAAGTAGGGAGTTGAGTGAGTTGTTGAAAAAAAAAGAAAAGAAAGGAAAAGAAAAGAAGAACAAAGGAAGAAAATCATGGAGAACTCTGTGTAAATGAGTCATTAATGAAAACTGAAAGCTGAACAAAGTAATGGAATATAAAAGCAAAATCTCATGCTGAGGAATGAGTCCTGGTTGGCCAAACACACCCAGTTAAATAACTTTTTTTGTTTCAATAAATATATAAAGAATACAGTCTGGATGCTCTTATTTAAATATCTTGTTCCACAAACAAACAAAAAAAACCCGTGATAAAACAAAGAAAGATAATAAAAAATGGAGATAAGGAATAGAAAGAAAAAAGGATCAAGACCGAAAGGGAGAGAGAGAAAGATAGGTGATACTGAAAAAGAATGAGAGATGAACTGGCAGTAATCTGAAAAATATATATATAAATGATTAGAATGGGAGAACGAATGGCTTCTGAAGAAATAATATGAAATGCATATACGTAAATGGTTCTGATATCTGTTGCTATATTAATATAAGTAGAGGTTTTAGAAAAGAATGCAGAAAATTGCATAATTGGAATGGAGAAGATAGCCAAAAAGGTTGAGAAAGCTGGAGTGATTGGAAAGTAGGAGTTATATTCAGATCAAAGAAAACAAGGAAATTCACACAATTTATAGGTGAATGGAAAAATATCATAAATTGGGACAAACTAGAATGTCTTGCCTAAGGAAAGGCAAATGCCACAGTCTGATTCAATAGAAAACTCTACGGGGCTGGTTTTGAGCTCTTCGGGGAGAATCTTCTGTGAGGCCAGGGCTAAACTGGAGTTCTACCAGGATTATCTTTTGATCAGATGTGGGATGCTGAGTCTTCAGTCCCCATGAGACTTTATGGTCAATAGATTCCTTCCAGTCAAGACATTGTTCTAGGTTAAGCATGTCAAACTCGTGGCCTACAATGAATATTTTTGCAGCCCAGTAGATATAGCGGTATGTAAGAAACGTCTTAATAAAAATTGTGTAACTTAATTTTTACAACATCCAGTTATACATAATTATTAATATTGAACTACAACATTCACTAAGAACTGATTACTATAATCGTGTTGCATTCATTTCTCCTACACGCTTTATGTGCAGGCGCACCATTTCTCTCCATTAATACTAACAGTGAATATTTTAGCAACCAATTGCCACATCATTAGTCTTGGACTGACTTGTTTGATGTGCGCAACAGGAAACATTTAGCTTTCGAAGAACAAGGAAAATAGGTTTATTTGCATTATGGTTATTAATTTGTGCAGTTATTCAGTGTCTGGTAAGTTAATGTTAAAGAAAACATATTTATTTTTATTTAAATGTCCTATTATTTTATGTCAATGATCACTTATTTCAGCCCTTTGTAGTCAGCATGTCTCTATTGAAATGAATCTATATTTCTATGAAAATTGAAGCTTTGGTTTTTGCGGCCCATGTAAACGTAAACCTTGTTTATTTGGCCTGTGTTAGCCTTTGAGTTTGACATGCTTGCTCTAGGTATTGGCAGCTAAGCCTCCATTTAGAAGAGGGTGTGATGGGCTGTTCAACACAAAGGCAGTTGAAGTTTTGTGGTTCCAGTTCTAAAATTTTCAATAAAGAGCTGTTTTTCAGATCCTAACCGCTATTTAATTAGATTGGGGAATTGTTGCCATGTTTGTCATTTTGACCCCAATTCTTAGCTAAATTAATTAACTCTGAAGCTTTTAAGGGAAGGAAATTGATTCTAACTATGGCATGTGTTCAAAAGTTATGTAAATATCTGAGCTAAAGCACTTTTGGATGTATTATACAGATGACCCATTACAGTTTATTCTTTCCTTGCTCCTTTTCCTTTCAGAAAATGAAGCTCAAGAAATAATAGTCAAATGATACAGGATCCTTTATGAGTACTATGAAGGCTTGTAAAGCCACTTCCTTCTTTAAGTGTATTTTCTCCCATTTTCAAACTAACAAAAATCTAAACTCCTTCAACTCCAGCTTCTATAGCGTGATGACTCTATACTACCCCACACTTAATTTATGATCCAGACATATTAAATATCTTGCCACACCAAAATAGTTAATTCTAATTAGGTTTTTAGTGTCTCCTTCAAAAATATGATTTGGAAGTCAAGGATCATCATTGGGAATCCATCAAGAGAAAAAATAGAAAATAAAATAAGTGGGTGGGGGAAACTCAGAGAAATAGAGAACATGAACAGAATAAAATTTCAAAGAAATAATAATAATGTCCAGAAATACAAGAAGAAATATTGCTTGGTGAAATAAGAGAGAATATAGGAAAGAAAGAAAGAAAGAAAGAAAGAAAGAAAGAAAGAAAGAAAGAAAGAAAGAAAGAGAGAAAGAAAATAAGAAAAATACTTATACATTTAACATATGAACACGAAAATAAAAATTAGTAAAAATCATAAAAGAAAATGAAGGGTAAACTGAAAAAGCCAAACACATAAAGGAGAGAAAAGACTTTTTAAAAGTAATTGGTCAATAAAGATAACTGAGCACTCATCATATGGTGATTCTTTAAGAAACAAAGATTAGAGAAAATGTTAATAAAGAAATTGGTAAGGATATACCACAAGGAAATTTCTTATAATTGACTACTTGAACAATTAGATTGAAAGGATCTTTCAAGTGACCCCAATCAGAGGATCAAAAAAGATCCACACTAAGGCGCATATTCTAATATATCTATAAGTCTATATTTAAAGACACAATCTCAAAAGCTTTTTAGTGAGAAAAGCAGGTGGTATACAAAAGATCAGGATCAAAATGACAAAGGTCTTCTCACCAAGAACATTGGAAATTGGAAGATATTAAAAATGCTTTTAAAATTCTGAGTGAATATTATTTCAAATTTTTAATTCTATTCTCAACCAAAGATTCAATCAAGTATCAAGTAGAATAAAAATGTTTCTCAACATATAGGGCTATGAAATATTTATCATCTGTAGAACCTTTCTCAAAACATGACTAGAACACAAGTTCCAGCAAAAATAAAAGAGAGAGCAACCAAGAGAGGAAAAAACAAAACAAAAATAGAAGTAAAGAGGATATCATTTCTAGAAAAAAGAGGGTACTAACATCCTAAAATGGAAAATTTTCTAGGATGATGGATAAACAATTTCTGAATTGCATATTTTTATAGGTGTCTTTAGAAAGCAATCAAACAAGATAAAAGCAGGAGAAAAGAAGGAATCTATGGTGGGTTTTCTTTAAGGAAAAATATAAGAAAAAAAAAGGAAAACAAATGCTAGACCAACTTGTCTGTGTAGAAAGTTGAATAGAGAAGCATTTCATAAAGATTTTGGAGCTCTAACTAGTTTGTCTCAGTGGCTAGAACATTGACCTGCGGACAGAGGGATCCCGGGTTTGAATCCGTTCAAGGGCATGTACTTTGGTTGTGGGCACATACCCAGTAGGTAGAGTGCAAGAGGCAGCTGATCGATGTTTCTAGCTCTTTATCCCTTTCCCTTCCTCTCAGTAAAAAAAAATCAATAACATATATTTAAAAAAAAGATTTTGGAGTTTTGGGGAAGATAGTGAAAGTAGAAATGATGACAGGAATAGAGGAAGAGAGGGAGAAAGGGGAAGATGAAGGAATATGGTGTTGGAGTTGGGGGAGAAGAATTGGGCATAAAAAAACACACAACAATAAAGTACTTACTAATTAAAGGGACATTATACCATTCTAATTCTATAATGATACCATATCTCCAAGCTCAGCTATATTATTTGTATAGTCTTAATAATTAAAAACCCAGATATAGATTTAAACCAAAATGGAAATATAGTGATAATGGAAGAATTAGGGTTTTTAGAAAAAGGGTATTATAACAAAGTTTAAAGCTTCATCTGTAGCAAAAAGAAGTCAATCATTAAGATCTAACTTCAGGAATCCAGAGATAGCCATATGCTCATTATTTTAAAATACAGAAGTAAAATAAAAATTAAAGATGTTGGAAGTGGTTGCCCATCCGCCCATGTGCCAAGGACTTTACTTCTTTAGGTTTTTAACTTTTAAACTTACTTGTCTTTTAAACATGTATGCATATATTTATTTGTTAACTTAATCCTCTTTCTTTTGGACATGATTATAACAAATCAAACTAAGTAGAAATGTGCTCTTTCTTCTTTAAAATATTTCCACAAAAGTAGATTATATTACTAATATAACTTTATTAAATTAATGAATTAATGTGTGAATACTAGTAAATGCTATAGTAAAGCATTCCATTCTTCATAAAAAAATGAAAGATTAGTTCAATATACTATGATGTATATAAACAAGCTATATGTTAAATTTGATAGTAAAGACAGCTTCTTGAAGGAATTTATAAATCAAAATTGATTTAAAAATCATATTTTTTTAGTAAAGGAGCTATTCATTTCTAAAACTGTCTCTATTATTTTTACCTGATTTTCAGAACAGTGAATTTTCTTCAGGTGAAGCTCTGGTTGAGTGTTGTTATTCATTCGGATCTTCATATCACTGCGGTCAGTCTAAATACAACTGCTGGAGAGAAGAAATGTTGTAGGGTGGTTTATTCAGAATTAGCCCTCATTCAAAGACTTTCTATCAGTATACTAAAGCCAATTGTATAAACTTGTTAAGGATGTCTTGTTAATCTTCCTCAACTCTAAAACAAATCTGATACAAAACAATAACTCCCGGAGTCTAATGGCTTTTTAAAAATAATATTTTCACAAAACACACAGGGAGCGAAGTACAAAGACTTTACAAACAGGATGAGATTCTCCACTATTATTTCCGAAGAGCCTCCTAGTCTGAGGTTTTTCCTTCTGCCATTCTTAGAGAAAGTACATTATCCACAGCAGGTCCCTTCAAATCCTACTTATTTCCTCAGGAATGGCGGTCTGGCAACATGCAGCAAGCATCCTTGGGAAAGTGGCCTAAAATTGCCAAAAAGGCCGTCTCGGTCAGACATCAGGAAGCGCAACTGTTTCCAGTGACATGAACGTAATGAAAACAGAATGCTCTAGAATTAAGTGCTTTGTAAACCATAGTTTGTGAAAATATCACCCATGCTGTGTTTTGACCACCCACAAGAAATCAAAGTCGCTGCATCCCTCCACAAGCATCCTGGTCCTACTGATGTTTATGATTCTAAAATCAGGAGCAGGTTCATGGGACACAGCGGCTGAGTCTCTGCTAAGGCAAGGTTAGCAAGAAAAAGCTTTAAAAGGCCCTCTTTGTTCCTGACCTGCCATGGGAATCCATGGTATGCAACATCAAAGGCGAAAATCCAGGTCACCTCTGTTGGATATAGCCATGTGGGTGTGTGAATTAAAAACACACAACAGAGAACCTGACTGATTCCTATTTCAGTCTGGTCTCTTCTTCAACGGCTCCTTTATTGATCATGAAAGGAGAGGCCTCAGACCAGTTTCAGGATGTGCTGATTTCTCAGAAAAGTGAGTTAGAATGGTCAAATAACACTCCAGTACTTTCAGGAAATGACCAATACAAAGGCAGGTCGAAAATCTTCATAACTTAAAGTAAAAGACCCCTCGCCCCTCAAAAAAAAAAAAAAAATTCTGGGAATATTTCTGTTTCACCATGAACTAGATGAGAAATCAAGCTGTGCAGGCACAGCTGGAGAGTGTGTAGAAGTGAACCATAACACACCTGGTTTAGCTTCTCAAGCAGCTAAATGTTTTGATACTATGAGAACCTAGCTTGGTAGGATGTTGCACAGTGAGCAAAAAGATCACCCATCTAGCAGCTAAGATCAATGGATCCCGTTGAGTGGTCAGACCCTCAAAAGAAATGGGTCACTTAAGTCCAAGAATTTCAAGCTTATATCTTACAACTGGTAGAAGTACAGAGATAAAAATTTAGAGAACACACACACACACGAAAGACAAAAAACACAAAAAAACGATGGTAGCCTATACTAGTCAAAAACAGGGGTCAGCTGATAGATGCAAAGGAAGAAAGAGATACAAAGAACTAAGATATTGTTATCATTTTAGTCATTAGGATGTTTCTTTTGAACATATCTTGCCTAAGCCACTTCTGCAGCTGGATTTTCAATTTTCTTCCCACAAAAATTATTATTGCATTATCTACTTTTCGCTTATCAAAACCCAGCTCTCTTTGAAGGCTCTTCTCAAATTGTACCTCCTTGGTAACAATTTCTTTGACCATCCTACACCATGGCTGTTTGTAACGAATTCATCTATTCATCTATGCCTCTCTGGGTAGTTATCTTATACTTTCCTAAGATTGTGTGTGTGTGTGTGTGTGTGTGTGTGTGTGTGTGTGTGTTGTGTGTGTGCTTTATCTATTTGTTTAAGCCAGTGCCTTGTCTTCTTTGCTACAGTGCAAATCCCCTGAGGTCAAGAATCAGGCTTTCTGTTTTAATTTCCTACAGCTCTTCCCTTAATCTTATGCAATTAATATGTAATGGTTGACAAAAGAACCAGCGAATTCTTTTCATTTAGCGTAAGTAATATTGGAAGGCTCCTGCTGTCCCACAATTCATTTTAAAAAGAGACTTGCCATGACCTTGTGAAGAAATATTATCCAATCATCTGAAGCTTTTCTTTCCAATTATTTAGGAGTTTGGCTGAGAATGAAATGATAAATAATAGAGGGACAATATTTACAGAGCAGCTTCTGAGTTGCTTGTCAGTAATGCTGCAAGTTATCTTGATATTTATGGGTTCATAAAGACTTTATTTATAATTTGCCCCCTCTACACAGGAGTAGGCTGAGTCTGGGATTTATATCCAGACGTTATTTCATTTACATTTTTAAAATCTATATTGCTTTTTAAGTGAGACCAAATTCAAGGTAATTATTAAATGCTGTTTCTTAAGTATGTGTAAGTTCAAAGTCCATGTACTTTTTTGGATAATTTTTTTCCCAATGAAGATTCAGATGGCCTGAGAAAAAAATGGGTGTTAGACTTGAGGAGACACAAAGATGTATATGCTAAGAAGTATTATTAATCATACACAGGATAAAATACATTAAATAAAAAGTAACCTTGGTGAACCTAAGAAACTGTATTAATGTTTATGACCAACTTAAAAACATACCTAGATACACTGTAAGTGCCTCTATTATTTCTATTAATATTTTCCTTTCTTTGTTTGCTTATAGGAAAACTATATTATTTCCAATTATGAATATGCACATTATTTTGAATGAATAAAGACAGAAAAAATGTTATAAAAGACATCACTGCATCTGAGTTACACAGGAGTTAAATGCAGAATTGAGGCCCATTATGTGGTCAGCTGTGTGACAGCTACCTAAAACAATACAAATTCTCATAGATAAGAGTCCTTTCTGGCAGAAAGATGACAAGAAGAAATAGAGCCCCATATAGGGAAAAACACCTGCGTGCAAAAAAACACAGGTATTGGTGCAAAGGAAAGGTTTGTTTCTGTATTCTGTTTCTTTTTACTGAGAAATGCTGGGAAAGGAACTGAAAATGTACAGTTTTTCTTCACCTCCACAAGCAGGATTGTTCCCCATCCCCTGGGTGCTATGTGAATTAAATGAAACATACAATGTAGAGTGTCTAGCAGAATCCATGGACAATTATGGCCATTCACCAGGTGTATGTTCCCTTTCTGTTCTATACTCAATATATCAGTTCAAGACAGCAGATATATAATCTTAGCCTATAGAAGAAAGAGGGAATACAGTGGTACCTCCAGATATGAGTGTCCTAACATACGAGATTTTTGAGATATGAGCCATTGAGTGAGCAATTTTTGCTTTGAAATACGAGCAACATTTGAGATAGGAGCAATCACATAGATCGGCAGGCTGGACACGACCCACCAGTTTACCTCGACTCGAGCAACTCATAGTTTCCCATGCCTCAAGGTTATGGAACAAATTAAACTCGTATCTCGAGGTACCACTGTATGTATACTAATTGACCATCACACCCTCACAAAGATGGAGGTGCTCACAACCAATCAGAGGGAATATGCTAATTGACTGCCATGCCCTTAAAGATGGCAGCAACCACAGCCACAAGATGGAGGCACCCAGTCTCCTCAGCCCTGGATGGCACCAGGTGTGCAGCATGGCCTGGCCTGCCTCTAGGTAGGTCTTGCTGCTCCATGTGCCTGCCTCCAGAGTCCTATAGTCCTCTCATCCCCCCAGCCACACAGGGTCAGCCCAAGGTTCGGGCAAGTCCCATGTGTCAGTTGCCCAGCCAACGCCGAAGGTGTAGGCAAGCGATGGATGGTAGCTGCTCAACCGCCCAGGGCCACCTGGGGCTCAGGTAACCAGAGCCAGCTAAGGCTTGTGCTGCCGGCAGTGGCAGCAGCAGAGGAGTAATGGAGGTGTCATCTTCCCCTGCTTGCAGGATCACCTCCTGCCCCTGAGGGCTCCTGGACTGTGAGAAGGACAGACCAGCTGAGGGACACTCCCCACCCCCACCTCTAGTGCATGAATTTTCATGCCCTGGCCTCTAGTTTGAAAGAAAAGGTTCCCACATTCAGAAAAGGTTTTATATAGGAGAGAGGATTTGGATGGACTTTATGGCAGGAAGAAAATGAGCGGTAGAAACTGTACTTGGATAAAGCAAAAGGTGTTTACATGAAAATACAAGCATAAGTACAAGTAAAGAAACAATTATGTGGTAGAATATGTATAATTTGAAAGATGAGTCTGGGTGGAAGCCCTTATATGAAAAATTGATTATATGTAAATGAAGTAAAAATGTAAGCTGTGCTCTGGACCATGAATTCCAAGTGGAGTAGTAGGGACATCTTGGGATGCCAATGGAACCTTCTGAGCAGGGCAGACAACCCACTCCTCCAGAGGTAAGAGGCCATGTTCTTACCAAACTTGATATTGAACACTGCCGCTAGGAAGCCGTTCCTGGTAAAAATGTTTCTCTCAATCATCGCAAATAAATACTTACTCTTCATTTAAGTTTAAATTGAGCTTTCAGGTAAGAAAACTTTTCTTAAAGAACATCACTTTATTTTGCTCAAATAAATTATGCTTTTTAGTAGTGGCCAATAAGGCAACAAAAACTCTCTCATGTAATTATTTGTGAGCATGAAAAATTTAGTCCAGGCATGAAACAGAAATGCATTTTATTAGTCTAACACTAACAGCGCAGATCACTAACTAACAACACTATGCTGGATTTTGAATGGTTCTCTGTGGAATTCTTCAGATACAATAAAAACTCTTAGTAGTAACAATAAATTGTATGTATTATACTTATTATTCAGTAAGAACGTATTTTATATGCCTACAATACTTTCATAATGGAAAGTGATTGAGTGTACTTAGTTTTATAGAAGGGGGTAAAAACTACTTTTGTAAAATTATGAAAACAAATAAATAGTGTCTAAATATCTCATTATTTTATATCATATTAGTACTATTCATAATATTTCCATTCCCATTGATTTTGACAATATAATAAATAATAAATCAATCACAGTTTTTAAAATTGTATTCTTACTTTAATTATTAAATTCTGGATTATTGTTAAATTTATTCTTATGCCAAGAATAGTTTGCATTTTGCAGTGATTTCCCTTTTAAAACATTTTTAAAAGTTTATTTTACACATAATTAAAATAGTTCTGAAACAAAACTACTGTAGTAGAAGAGGCAATAGTTTTCTAAGTTGTTCTTTCTAGTGATGAGGGCCAGGTTATTTTCAGAACTCTTATTCCAGTCTAAGACTTGATATCCTAAGCCATATTTCAATCCCTTTAATTTAGCTGAACTCCAGTCTTGTCTTCACAAGTTAAAAATGAAATGTTAATGAAGTCTGGAGAAAACCTATAAATATTAATAAAGTCTTATAAAAATAAGATCTATGAAAGAACATTAATAAAAATGAGATTTGTTTTTTTTCACACTGGGAAGTATGTTGAGATAAAGTAATGATTTGATAGTCCCCGAACTGCTAAACATAAGAGGGCATCTGAGAAAAAGTCCTTGAATGATTGCATGGGAAGGAAGCAGACATAGAGAGAAAAGTTACCATTTTGAGACTAAAGTAGAATTAAAACAATGGTACTTAATTGGAACAGAAGTGATGATTTCACTTGAGGAGATTTAAATGTGTTTTTAGGTTCAGGTTTAGAATCATATTGAAGTACTAAGTCCCAGTGCATGAAATTTGTGCACAGGGGTGTGTGTGTGTGTGTGTGTGTGTGTGTGTGTGTGTGTATGTGTGTGTGTCCCTCAGTCCAGAGTGCATTCTCTCCAATCTGGATCTCTCACAATTCAGGACTGCTGGCTCCCAACCACTCGCCTTCCTACCTGCCCCTAACTGCTTCTGCCTGCCAGCCTAATTGACACCTAACTCTTCCCTGCCAGCCTGATTGCCCCTAACTATCCTCCCCTGCTGGCCCAGTCACCCTGAACTGCCCTCCCTTGCCAGCCTGGTTGCCCCTAACTGCCTCCCCTGCAGGCCTGGTACCTCCTAACTGCCTTCCCTGTACGCCTGGTCACCCCAACTGCCATCCTCTGCAGGCCTGGTTTCCCCAACTGCTCTCCCCTGCTGGCCCAGTCACCCATAACTGCCCTCCCTTGCCAGCCTGGTCACCCCCATCTGCCCTCCCCTGAATGCCTGGTTCCCCCAACTGCCCTCCCTGCAGGCCTGGGTTCCCCACCAACTGCTCTCCCCTGCAGGCCTGGTCCCCCTATTGCCCTTCTCTTCTGGCCCAGTCAACCCTAACTGCCCTCCCCTGCAGGCCTGGGTCTCCTCCAACTGCCCTCCACTGCAGTCCTGGTTGCCCCCAACTGCCCTCCTCTACAGGCTTGGTTGCCCCCAACTGCCCTCCACTGCAGGCCTGGTCCCTTCCAACTGCCCTCCTCTGCTGGCCATCTTGTGTTCTCATAGGGGTGGTTATTTTTTACCACATGGGGCAGCCATCTTGTGTGTTGGAGTTACAATCAATTTGCATATTACTGATTTATTATGTAAGTTACAGATATCAGCAAAGAGCAGCTGTGTGTTCTTCATAGAAGTAGTTGAGAAAAACTTATGTTTTCCCAAAAGAAGTAGCATCACTCATGGAAGCAGAAAGAAGGCATCATAAGGGATGAACACAGATTGCACCAACACCTCTACTACCTAATAATAACATCAACAAAAATTTATTGACCAGGTATTATATGCCAGACCATATTCTACATTAACTCTTTTGATGCTCTAAACAACACTATAAGAGAACATTATTCCCCACTCACCTAGCTACAGAGTGATTAAGTAACTTCGTCAGCTAGCTATTGGTAAAATCAATATCTGAACCTCACTTGTCTGTCCACAACTCACACTGTAATGTTTCTTGATTCTCATTCTCATTATTTTTATTTATAAAATTGGTGATAATTTTGTTTCTTTTAGTTCTGTGTTAGAGTATGAATAGCACTTGGACCCATATGGTATCTTTGTAAGGCTAAAAAAAAATGAAGGAAGTGGGGATTAGGGGAGATAAGAGGTATGTCAGAATCTCAGAATGTTGAAGAGGGTATTTAATTCGAAAAGGCCTACTCAATGTATTCAATGTTGTACTGCAAACATCATAAATTACTTACAGAAAGTAAATTGCTTTAGCTCAGCCACAGTGGTTCAGTGGTTGAGTGCAGACCTATGAAACAGAAGGTCACATTTCTATTCCCAGTCAGGGCACATGCCCAGGTTGAGGGCTAAATCCCCAGTGTGGGATGTGTAGGAGGCAGCCAATCAATGATTCTTTCATCATTGATGTTTCTATCTCTCTTTCTCCCTCTTCATTCCTCTCTGAAATAAATGAAATATATATTTTAAAAAATGTACTTTTGAAATCTTAGTAGTTGTTGAAATGTCTACACAATTCAAATTTCAACTAAATTCTAAATATTGCCATAACACTTCTAAATAAAACTTTTCCTACTCATCTATACAGCTAAACATGTATTATATGCAAATATAGTTATATCTTATACATATTTATAATAATTTACCCTAATTGTCTCTTCTTTAATACTTTTTTTTAAAATCATTGAGTAAGTATTTTCAGAATAATTACCAGGCACATTTTAAGCTCTCTAAACAAAGGAGTCCTTGTCATTTTGGGGAGAGGGGTTATTATTCTTGGTATTTTCTATTTGCTTACTGCCCAACACAAAGTAGCAATTAATTAAACATTTGTTGAATTGAATGGCTCATGAGAACCTCACTGGAAATCATAGTCAACAAATAATCATTAAGATATAACTGATCTTATATTTTCTTAGAGAGAAATAATTGGATGTAAACGAATATATATGTAAAATTGCAGACCTTTAAATTTGGCAGGATCTCAGGTCTGGAACTTTTATAATGCTAATTAGAAAAGAAGTAATGAGGAATGGCACCATTTTGCTGCTTTTAATTCCTTCTTTAAATTTTAAATGGATTTTAATCTCCTCTAGACCACCGAGTTAGACTCAGAGATCCCTAAAGCTTCAAGAGCAAACCCCATATTTTAGAGATGAGGAAACGGAACAGAGAGATTAACAAAGATGGGGCCAGAATTCAGGCCTCTTCTCCCACTGCCCTGTTCTTATATCCTGACACCTTATATTTTTTCTCTTTTAACTGTTATTCTCTAGATATTCAATAAAATACTGGCAGCAAATTGTTGGTCTGTTGAAAGGATTGAAAGAGTTGATGGTAAAGAAAAAGATTTCCTTCATTTTAAATCCCAAGATTTTACTTAAAGTTAAAATCTTACAATGACGTGAAACAAGGCTGAGAAATCTGTCTTTGACTAATGAGAAAAGAAGAGAGTTCAGATTAAACCTTTACTTTCCCTTTTATTTCATCATTTACCAAGTTTATGGAAACTCAGATTTATTAAATAGAATGATATACATATATATGTATATGTATATATATATGTGTATATATGTATGGGTTTGTGTAAGGGTATTAATAGCATGGCTCATATGGTATTTTTGCACATCTAAAAATATATATGTAAAAAATACATACATAATATATATAAGATATATATACCACTAGTATATACATTATACACACACACACATACACACACACACACACATATGTAAACATATGGACATATGTGTGGGTATAGTATATATGTGTACTCACATATACTATACACACATAACCTATGTGTGTATAGTATATAGTAGACAATATTCTATAGTATTTATATATACTTATATGTATAAATAAATGTGAATATATACACACACAATTTTTTTTTCACTAAGGAAAGCAAAAATTTCCCCTTCTTTTATCTGGAAAACTTCCCTTTTTAATGGCTGGTTGATTAATTTATCAACTTCTCTTTTGATATATCGTAGACTGATTAATGTGTTTATCTGCTAAATGTACGTTAGTTTGAGCAAGCAAGTAATTTCATCCTATGAGTTTTTCCTCCTGGGTTGTTTATATTTTGAAGTGAATTCAACATTTCTGTTAAAAAAGTAAAAATGTTTCACTACTGCCAATTTATTTTCAGTCATTTTAAAAAAAGTTAAAGAGAAGTTTCCTCTAGCTCTAAAAGATTATTACAAGTGTGGGGAGAGAACCTAGCCTCACTTGTCTAAAGAATGAGACTTTGAACCCCTTAACCAGAGGTGGAGTGGTTACAGCTGCCTGGGTCTGAGGGAAGTCTGATTTTAAGTGTCTACATTTGAAATTAGAACTAGATATTAGCTTAACAAAGAGCAGGATGGTAGGAAAGCATAAGCCAGAATGCAGCATGCTATGTGGTCATTGCTGGCGATATGCTTACCATCCAGTCTCAACCACCCAACTTTCATTGTTTTCACTTCTAAAAAGCTTGCTCTTCTTGATCTTACTGAGACCACTGGTTCCTTGCAATCATCTTGCCTGGATCATCTTTTCATAACTTTGAGTACCAATCACTTACAGTTTTGTGTGTGTGCGTGCGTGTTTTGTATCATCTGAAAATAGACAGTTTCTTCCTTGAAACCAGCTCACTACCTGGCAAACATTTATTGAAACAAATTGCCATGTCATTCCAGTCTAACAGGCAACCTGAAATTTCAAAAACAAATTCAGCTGCAATTTCTTTCAGAGCATCTCGCTAGGTTACTCTGTCTTACGTCACCCAGGTTTCCAGAAACCTACTCAAAATGCCTAATGAGGCAATAAATTCCTATATTAACTGCTCAGAATGTGGAAACAAATTGGAGTGACTCACTCAGGCCTTTTCTTAACCCTCTTATTCAGCAAAATAGTTTATTTTACTGAAAGAGTAGGGGAAAAAAGAGCTGACAATTTAGAAATAAATGAAGCAGGTCCACTCTCTTTTGTGCCTCTTAGGGCAGTGGTTGGCAAACCTCGGCTCTCGAGCCACATGCGGCTCTTTGGCCCCTTGAGTGTGGCTCTTCCACAAAATACCACAGTCTGGGCGAGTCTATTTTGAAGAAGTGGCATTAGAAGAAGTTTAAGTTTAAAAAATTTGGCTCTCCAAAGAAATTCCAACCGTTGTACTGTTGATGTTGGCTCCGTTGATTAATGAGTTTGCTGACCACTGCTCTAGGGCGTTCAGGACAATCTGCACAGGAGTATGTTACAGCTTAATTGAGATTGTAAAAGAGCAAAATCTTGGTTTATTGTCTTCGTGAAAATAATTCCTATGTCTGCCTTTTCACTTGTTATGAATTATTACTCCTGCTGTTGTTGTTTTTAATGAAGAGACTTCTTGTTTTGTTTTTGTTATTTTATGGTTTTGTTTGTTTTGTTTTAAAGTGCAATTTTCTGTTAGTAGTTATCCACAGGTACAAGTTTACTTACTAAGGAGGTTATTCTTTTTTTAAAAGAAAAAAAAATAGCAAATGACACAAGAGAGTTAAAGTGCCTGACATTTTATATTTTTCTCTATAATTTTCCTTAAAAAAAAAACTTTTGAATTATTTGTATTCCTTGAGCATATTCCAGATAATAATGAATGGAAATGTTGAAAAAAAAAATCTGCTTTGGGAATTAAAAACTTACTAACTATATGCAGAAAAAAATCTGTTTATCCATACATAATGGATATACATACCGAAAGCAATATGTTACAGTTAAAAGTGACCTTCAAGTAAACTTAGCTCAGACTTCTTAATTTTCAGATATTGAAATAGAGGCTTGGGAAATGAAGAGATTTAAGGAATATCACGGGGAGGCTAGTTTATGACACCACATCTGGAAGAACTATCTCCCAAGCACTGAGTGTTCTTTCCATTATTACATTCTTGCCTTACTTTTCATCGCTAAGCCTGAAATGCCACACAATGCTTCTTTCTCATGCACTCATTCATAAAAAACAGATCTTAAGGGAGAGAATGGGGCGGCAGGGAAAGGCCATCTCCGCCCTAAAAATTTGGGAGTCAGCGCTTTAATTTCTCTTTAAAAATAGAGGCCTTCCTCCAAGTTAAAAATAGTGTTTCCTGTTCCTCTTTTCTCTTCTTCTTAATTTCAAATCGTCTAAACCGCTTGCTTGAAGGTTAAGCTATTAGCATGAATATGAATATGAGAAGTGAAAACAACACTGAGCAGCTATTACATCATAATGTTGAGGATGCTAGAAATCCGTTCTGATCTTTGGTTTAGGAAATCCTTTCTTGACTTCTTGGAATTCCCCAAGAGGAAGGTCACTAGAGAATAGAGATAGCTCGCATATAAGAAGCAATGGGATACATATTTATTTGGAAAATAGAAGGTGAGCTTAATTTTACCTTCAGTGAATAAGTTAGGATTAATATTTATATGTATATAAGTAACATTTATCTTAGGAAGATAAATTGTTAGAGCTAGAAGTTAACTTAGATATTAATTTCGACTTCTACATTTTATAGATTGTTTAAGTCCCACATAGAAATCTAGCATGAGAGAAACAGCTAGATATCTTTCTCTAACCCATGTTAGAAAACATGGGCTTTCTCTAACATGCAGCCTCTTGGCTGTGTATGAATGCACTTACATGTTCTGGTACAGATCATTTGAGTTGTTATAATTCAATGTACAGTCCTAGCCAGTTTGGCTCAGTAGATAAGGGTCTCTGGTTCCATTCTAGTCAAGGGCACATATGTGGGGTGCAGGCTTGATCCCTGACCTTTGGTCGGGGTGAGCATGAGAGGCAACCAATTCATGTGACTCTCTCACACTGATGTTCCTCTCTCTGTGTCTCTCTTCCTTCCTTTCACTCTCTCTAAAAATCAATGGAAAAAATACCCTGGGATAAGGATTAACAACAACAAAAAAAGTACAACTGAAGTAATTTTATCCAAGGTCTTCATTAGCAAAATCACTTTTCTAAGAAACACTTAAAATTACAGAAAAAAAGTTTACCAATTAACATAACATGTAAATACCTGTAGGGACTGGCCCTAAGCCGGCAGTCGGACATCCTTAGTGTTACAGCTGAGGCTAGAGAGGCTCCAGCCACTGCCGCTGTGCTCCCCAGCTGTCAGCCCTGCTTCTGGCTGAGCAGTGCTCCCCCTATGGGAGTGAGTGCATGGACCACCAGTGAGTAATTCCTGCATTGAGCTTCTGCTCCCTGCTGATCAGTGCACGTCATAGCGACCAGTCATTCCACCATTCGGTCTATCTGCATATTACCCTTTTATTATATAGTGTTGATTTCAGGGAGGAATGGAGAGGGAGAGAGAGATAGAAACACCAATGATGAGAGAGGTAGAAATATCAATAATGAGAGAGAATCATTGATCAGTTGCCTCCTGCACTCCTTCAAATGGGGACTGAGCCCATAATCCAGGCTTCTGCCCTTGGCCAGGATCAAATCCAGGACCCTTCAGTCCACATGCTGATGCTCTATCCACTGAACCAAAACAGCCAGGGCAATAATTCTTAAAACTGCCAAGATTCTCCTACCTTAAAGGAGCATTGTATTGGCAGCAGCATAACAAATTCCTTAATTTCCTATATGGGGCAAACAGCTAACATCAGTTTATGAAGATGTGGCTCTCACTACTGGTTTTCACTAAGTAGCATTGTACATTTATAAAGATACTTTACCCTTCTGAGCAACACTTTCCTTTTCTATCATCTATCTATCTATCTATCTATCTATCTATCTATCTATCTATCATCTAACTATCTATCTATCTATCATCTATCAATCATCTATCTATTCTGTTTTACACTTGCTAATCTTAATTCACTTTTCAGTATTCACATTCTGAACAATATGTTACCTGAAAATTGCATTTATGTGCCATACATTATATAGTTTACTTAATGTCATTTGAAAATCACATAATAAATATTGGAACTAGGACACGTTTTACCTGGTTATCCAAGTTCAAAATTCATTTTTCCATTTCTCTCTAATAGCCCATAAGCATATTTAAGAAACAAATTATAAATAGAAATTGATCAACTTACAGAATAGTAATGTAAGAATTTAAGGATTTTCTGATATAATGAAGTAATCAATATAATATAAGAGAATGTTTTTCAATTTGTTTTATATTTTAAAAGAAGTTATGTTCTCTGGTACCTAATCTACTAACCTAGTCTTCCTCTGGAGTTCCTCTTTTGATAGTAGCAATTTTATTAGATACAATTGAAAATTCAATTATATTGACAGTTACTACTTATGTAATGAACATTTCTTAAAATATGTCAGTTCCTCTTCTCTTGGAACCTTCTTCACTGTCCATAGTGATTAATTACACTTGCACTACTAATCTAACTATTTTGACATCCCTAGACACTTGCCCCAAGATGGCTAATTCAAGCTCTTTCAGGAATTTAGAATTGAGGTTGATAATGTTGGTTTTTTTGTTTTGTTTTGTTTTGTTTTGTTTATCTCAGTGCATACCTTTGGAAATAAATATAAACTCAGGACAGGGGAGTGATCCTCTTCCAACTTATGTGGAAGCAGCAGTCTGGCACAGAAAGAACTATGAGATAGATACCTAGCAATAGGCAGAGATCGAAGTCAAAGGAAATATTTCAGCAGGCACTTAGGATCCAGTTTCAATCTCCGTTAAAGGACAAGTTTCCAAAAAGTAGGAGTGGTTACCATACTACCCAGGAACCCCTCTTCTGGGCATCTACTTGAAAAATTTAAAAACAGTTATTCATAAAGATATATGTACCTTTATGTCCTTGTAGCTTTATCCACAATGGCCAAAATATGGTAACAATCAAGTTGTCCTTTAATAGATGATGGGATAAAGAAGATGTGATGCATAGTACTCAGCTGTAAGAAAATACTTGCATGTGCAACAACATGGATGGATCTTGAGAATATCATGTTGTGCAAAATAAAGTCAGATGGAAAAAATCAATCAAGAGCCATATGATTTCACTCATATGTGTTATATAAAACAGAAAGCAACACAGGAACAAACAAGACAAAGAAACAAAAAATCAGAGACACAGACAACAATGTGGTGCTCACCAAAGGAAAATAAGAGCCAATTAGATGGTGATAAAAGGAGATTTGATTTAGGGTGAAAAAGACACACCGCAATATATCCTATGATGCATCACAGGATTGTACACTTGCACCTTAGATAATTTTATTAACCAATGTCATCCCAATAAATTTGATAATACTAAAAAAATTACCAGCAAACTGAAGTTTCCTAGATTTCCCTGTTACCTAACTAGGAGTTTTACATTTGGATTTTATGTTTGGTTTTATGACCTATTTTGAGTTAATTTTTATAAAAATTCCAAGATTTGTGTCTAAAATATATTGTATTGCTTTGTATCACCAGAGATTTATATAGCCTTACTCACTTTAAACACAGTTTAATTTTAATATGTATTATGTTAAAAAGGATATTACTCTGCATGCTACATTTTGCCTCATAATATCTTCTAGATTAGAATAAAGGACTTTCTACTCTCAGCCCTTTGGTAAACATAGTAAGTGTTTCACGGACTACATTTTAAAGCAAAGTTTAAATTAGCTTACCTACCCTTTCTATCAGATCTTGTATTTTAAGAGCTTTGCAAAGCAATGAAAACAGTATAAGAGACCCATAGATCAAGGCACCTCGTTCATTAACTTTTAAAATATCACCTCATTTATTTAGTCTTCCTCTGGAGTTTCTCTTTTGATAAGTAGCAATTTTATTAAACATCCATTTTAAGTGAATGAGAAAGCATGACATACTTTACTCCAATACATATAAAAGCTATATTCTTACATCTAAATTTACCCTAGCCAAGAACATTACAGTGTAATCACTACATCTGTTTCTTGTATATGGAAAAGTGGGAAGAATACCACAGGCTTTTAAATTTACAGCACACCGAATAGCTAATACAGATTTTGGCCATGTGGGAAAACTTTGATGAAATTACCCTGTCTAGGAGAACAAAAACAGGTGAAATCATTGGATTAATGGCAGGCCAAAATATTTGAAAGGTGAAAGCATGCTTCAAGAAGTCTGTAGGAAGAGAATCCAGTTACCAAATGTAGTTCATTAAAAACAACAGTACCTGTTTTCCTGTAATGGGTATCAGTTTGAGGACTCAGCCTAAAGTCAGAAACACTGGGTCCTTTCAATGAAAGAATAACTATCATAGCAGCAATACACTGCCTTGAAATTAGAGTTTATTTTGTAATGAAAATATGAAGTTACCCTGAGAAAATGTCTGAAGAAGCAATAGCTTAAAAGAAGTACTATACAAACTTTTAGACTTTCAGACATAATTTTCCTGGTAAAATATCCATTAATAAATATGGGAAAATCAATGGCTTGTAACATTTATGAGAAGAATCAAAGAAAATAAAAAAATTTCTATTGTGACATTATAGATATTAAATTAGTTCAATGATTATTTCTTATCTACTCTCTTATTAGGTATTAGGGGAAATGTGGGAAAATGATATCTACTAGTATGTCAACCCTTATTCTTTATAAAAAGTCATTCATAATTATCATTCCTTTCATATTAACCATTTGGTCATAGCTTTTAAAATTAAAATACTATGAAATTTCCAGTACATAACTTTTCAGAAGTATACATATGAAGAACGATATTTAGGGACACACCAATCCCATATTACCAAGACAACCACAATTTCTCTTTGTTACAAAGTCCCCATTTCTTCTTCACCTCACAAGACAGAGCAGAAACTTGTCCATCAAAATACCTTTCACAACTGGAAATTTTTTTCCAAATTATCTATATTTTCTTTTTCAGTTCACTCAGGAAAAGTAATGAACTAGTCAATCAGAAGAGAGAAAAAACCTGCCAACTGAAAACACATTGTGAGACTGTGTTTCGAATCACAGCTAATTTGCCCACTTAAAAAAAATGCATTATTTTTCATCGATTTCAGAGAGGAAGGGAGATGGAGAGAGAGGTAGAAATATCAATGATGAGAGAAAATTATTGATTGGCTGTCTCTTGCACATCCTCTACTGCAGCGGTTCTCAACCTGTGGGACGCGACCCCTTCGGGGGTCGAACAACCCTTTCACAGGGGTGGCCTAAGACCATGGGAAAATGCAGATATTTACATCACAATGCATAACAGTAGCAAAATTTCATGGCTGGGGGTCACCACCACATGAGGAACTGTATGCAAGGATCTCAGCCTTAGGAAGGTTGAGAACCACTGTACTACTAGGTCTGGGGCCTGCAGCCTGGGCACGTGCCCTGACATGGAATCAAACTCTGACCTTCCGGATCATTGATCAGTGCTCACCACAGAGCAACACCGGCTGGGCTTTTTCATTATTTACATGAGGTGTTTGTTTCCTTACGTTAGTTTGAGAAGTACAGTTAAGCACGCACGCTAGCCAGTGACCAAGGCCACTGCCTGTAGCCGCTGGTGGATGAGCCTGTGATATGTGGTCTCCTAACCTCCACACTCCTTGTTGCTGTATTACAGACAGACAAGGACAAACGGGCCCTTCTGGAAAGTGCTCTGAGGTTTGGTTCTCAGGAGACCCCATCACTGTGAACCGCCCTTAGTCCTGCTTGGCCTTGGAGGTGTTTTTAACATCAGGAGACACCTGACAAGTGGGACTGAGACCGCCTCAGGCTCACTCAGCAGGAGCCCACTTCCGGAACAAAATATCCCAAAGCGTCATGCACAATGAGAATCTCTGTGTGGAAATCATGGCTAACTTGCCCACTTTTGCTTGTGGCTGGTTTCCTTTATAAAAATTGGACACAAAATATGTATAGTTTGATATAGTTTGAGTAGAGAATCATTAGCCAGATAAATCTATGCACAACTCAGTTTTGTAGTAGAAACACTTCAGGGACAGGTAATTTTCATGCTGATGGCCAGAAAGGTCAGGTTGAAACCATTAGTCACCCCTGTGTTCTCCCATGGAAATCCTTCTCTACTACAGAAGGACCACACAGAAATCTGAAGGAAGTTAAGCATTTCTCTCCTCAATATACCAAGAGGTAGACAAATTTTCCTCACAGTGCAATTTATTTTATTCTGAATTTTGCTCCTTTCATATCACATATAAAGATGATGAATTTTTATTTTAGTTTTTAACTTTCAAAATGTAAAATTTAACAACATGGATATTTCTGAAAAGCATATAAGATTAAAAGCGCCCAGAATTCTATTTGGGGAAAAAAAATGAAAGCAATTTTATAATTATTTCTTCTTCTACAGAGGTGATAATCAAGCTTGGCTACACATTGAAATTGCCAGGGCAGCTTAAAAAAATACCTTTTTGATTACCTTTCTATTCCTCCCTCCCTCCTCACTTGGGCTCTTAAAGAAATCTCAGCCTATAAGAACTCTAGAGGGAAAACTTCAGGAACAGATGTGAGTTGCATGTACGTTTGTTTCAGAGGAAAACCTAGGTTCTTCCTCTGCCGAGTCTTCCTGTTGCAGAAATGGGGATCATCCTGGACATTTTGTCACAGGAGCTTAGGTTGGATTCTCTGGGATGAAAGCATGGCTAACAGGAATGAGCAGTGAAACACCCAGAGCAGAATGCTGGTGACTGGTGACACAGTACAATCAAGTACAGTGGTTCCCAACCTTCCTAATGCCGCAACCTTCAAAGACAGCTCCTCATGTGGTGGTGACCCCCACCCATAAAATTATTTCTGTTGCTACTTCATCACTGTAATTTTGCTACTGTTATGAACTGTAATGTAAATATCTGATATGCAGGATGTATTTTCATTGTTACAAATTGAACATAATTAAAGCGTAGGGATTAATCACAAAAACAATATGTAATTATATATTGTGAAATATTTCTTTCTAATTACAAATAAATGAAATTTTGTCTTGAATTGTGGTGTAGCATGGGTAACAGTCTTCATATGACAACAGTAAACTACATTGCTACATTTTGCTACACTGAGGAGCGGTGTGTTGGTTCCTAAGACCATGGGAAATAGGTGTTTTCCAATAGTCTTAGGCGACGCCTGTGAAAGGGTCGTTCGACCCCCAAAGGGGTCGCGACCTACAGGTTGAGAACCGTTGATCAAGTAGGACTGACCACCAGGACTTAAGCTTTCCAGTTCTTGTCTCCTTTTTCTCATGTCGCACAATCCTGACACCATCATTGATCTGGGACAAGAGGCTTGAGAATCATGTATGAATCGGGCATTGGGAAAGGATATCACAGCAGCAGAGAATTCAGCAGCCTCGTCAGCTGTGGCAACGAGGTGGGTACACAAGGTTTTGGCTTTGACTTCTCCCAGCCAAAAATCATTTCATTCAGACGAGCATTTGACCCCAAGTCTCTTTCCAAAGCTAACTCTAAGTCTGACTCAGGAGGTTGGAAAACCAAACCAATGAAGTAGTCATCAGGTTAACTGTTCTGACCAAAGGCAAATTAGGGAAACTTAGAGGCTAAATAACATTATGATGAAGAATGTCCTACAAGTTCCAAAAATAGTCTATGAAGGGCTCTTTAATAAATATGAAGCTTTCAAAACAACTTGGTGATTGCATCTTTTTGAAGACTAACCACTCCACATGTAAAAAAAGCTTTCAAATTTGTATCTACATTGCAGGGCAAAGTCAAATCTGAGATTCATAGAGACCCCGAGCAATTGCTTATTGAGATTTGACTATTAAATAGTGAAACTGAATTTTCCCTTAGTTACAAATGGCTCTGAGACAAATTCTTTTAAAGGATTGAAATGGCAGCAGCCTCGCTCCAATGAGGGTATTGTGTCCTGAGGTGAATGAAGGACAGTGTTCAGTTGGTGTGTTAGGCTTGGAAAGGTTGCCGGCCTCATTAATTGCAGTTCTCCTACTCCTGTGCATCAGAACTACCTGAAGAGCTTGTTATACACAGAAGACTGAGTCTCACCCCCACTCTTCTGATTCAGTAAATCTGAGGAGGGTGCCGAGAATTTGCTTTGCCAAAGGTTTCTGGATGAGGCGAATCTACTATCCTGGGGATGACAGTTGCTTTAGATTGGATTACTTTGTAGTTGACATAAATATAGGGTGCTCCCTCCAAAATGTATACATACTTTAACAACTGATAGGTCAATTTTTAAAAATATATATTTTACTGATTTATTTACAGAGAGGAAGGGAGAGAGATAGAGAGTTGGAAACATCGATGAGAGACATCGATCAGCCGTCTCCTGCACGCCCCCTACTGGGGATGTGCCTGCAACCAAATACATGCCCTTGACCAGAATCGAAACTGGGACTTTTCAGTCGGCAGGCCGAAGCTCTCTATCCGCTGAGCCAAACTGGTTTCGGCAATAGCTCAATTTTTAAAATAAAATGTATTTTAATAAACTGCCTTTTCAATCAATCAAAGTGCATGTAAATATTTTTTGAAACAACGTACATGTTTGGAGAAATTTTACATCTCTATAGAAATTATTTAATTTTCTTATTTTCACTTTGATCAACTCTGAATGCCATGTTAATATTTGTATTTTTTAAATCCTTGCCGAAACCAGTTTGGCTCAGTGGACAGAGCGTCGGCCTACAGACTGGAAGGTCCCAGGTTCGATTCCGGTCAAGGGTATGTATCCTGGTTGCGGGCACGTCCCCACTGGGGGCGTGCAGGAGGTGGCTGATCGATGTCTCTCTCTCTCATCGATGTTTCCAACTCTCTATCCCTCTCTCTTCCTCTCTGTAAGAAATCAATAATATATATATTTTAAATCCTAATAGCCAAGTTATAATTGATTTTTTCCTGTATATGTTAAGTTGCAATAGTATATCTTTGTGTTTATAATCATGTGAGCACCTAACAAGCATAATATTAATTTTTAGAAGTGTTTCTATAACTGGGTCATTAGATGTATCCTAGGAGTCCATGAATCTCTATTTTTAAAAACTTTAATTTGCATGCTAGAATCTTATACCATGGTAATAACAAGGGTAGAAATCAATCTCTCTAACAAGAGAAATATACATGAACATTTTTCCTCATGTCTATAGTTTAATGTTTTAGCAACCAGTTTCTAAATTGTTCAGTGAGTAGTGTATCCAAAAAAAATTTTGCAAACTGTCTTTTAGCCAACATAGTTTGGGTATTGGGGTATGCATATTAATGCATATTTTCACATATAAACGTTCCTTCAATAGATACGATACACATTGCAATTTTTCTTTAATTGTTTAGGATGAACTCCAGGATTTTACAGGGCTCAAAGTTAACAAGCACTAACTACATACCAGAAACAAGTCACAAAGCTATCCATTTCTTAACTGATTTGATTCAACAACCCCATGAGAATAATACTCTTATTATCACTATTTAAATTTAAAAAAAATTTAAATGAGATACAGTGAGGTTGTGTAAATTGCTCAGGGTCAGGCAGCAGTAGGTGACAGCTGTGATCCAGCCATTTTTCAAGGTCAGCCAAGCAGGCAGAGGCTACTAATGAGAGCATGCTGATTAAAAAAGTGTTTCTTATCATTTATATCCCCAAAACATATTTAAGATGCCAAGAGTGGTTACTTAAATTATTTACTACATTTGAGTGTAATGCAGATGCTAAAAATTAAGTGGTACATTTGCATTTACTGATAGAAAAATGTACAAAAACTGACAATGAAGAAATCAGGTTAAGAACCATTATATAGAGGAGAGAAACCAAGATGGTGGCATAGGTAAACACCTAAACTGCTGCCTCACACGATTTCAAAACTACAGCTAAAAGAACAGACATCATCCAGAACCATAGGAAAGCTGGCTGAGTGGAAATTCTACAAATAGAAGGAAAGAGAGGGCCACACGGAGACTCAGAGGAGTTGCAAAAAGTTGAGGTATAATTATGTGTTTAGAGAGGACAGACTGCTGATTGTGCTGCTGGCTTTCTCTAGTGGGAGGAAGATGGAACATCCCACTGCACTGAACTCCAGTTCTGACTGCACTGAACCCAAGTTTTGGGCGAGACCCTGGAGACCCAGACTCATGGGGAGGGCGGGGAGTCTGGACTATCAGGAAAAGAGAGGAGTGCACAAAAATTCAGGGGAGTTGTGAAAGACAGAGGTCTGGAGCTGTGTGCATGAGTGTATGCAGAGAGGACTGCAGTTATTACTGAGGGACATTGAGATCTAAGGACCTCATAGGGTAGGGCTGATGGGAAACCAAGGCAGTCTGCTCAGCCCTGAGACTTTACTCCATCCAAGCAGAGCACAGAGGCTTTTGCAATTTTGCTAGTCTTGTCTCATAAGGTTGTCTCCAGCACAGAAGTTCTCCGGGCATAGACTGATCCTCATAGGCAACTGGCATGGAGGTCAATTCCACCCAGTGATACCAACAACAATCAAGACTTAACTGCAACAAGGCCGTACACACAGTCCACAAAGGGGTGCACCAAGATTGTCCACCTCAGGTAATTGGAGAGGCTGAACCACTGGGCCCTATAGGACACCTAGCACACAGAGCTACTCTGCCAACTCAGGGAAGCAGTGAAACCGCGAAGACAAAGAAACAGATCACAAATGAAAGAAATGGAGGTAAACAAATGACTGGATATAGAATTCAAAACCACAGTTATAAGGTTTTTCAAGAATTTCCTAGAAAAGATGGATAAATTTAGTGAGACCCTCGGGGATATGAAAAAGGACCAGCTAGAAATTAAACATACACTGAATGAAATAAAAAATATTATACAGAGACCTAACAGCTGACAAGAAGAATACAAAAATCAAGTCAAAGAGTTGAAATAGAAAGAAGCAAAAAAACTCAACCAGAAAAGCAAAAAGAAAAAATAATAAAAAAATTTGAAGATAGTGTAAAGAGCCTCTGGGACAACTTCAAGTGTACAACATCTAAATCATGGGAGTTCCAGAAAAAGAGAGAGAGCAAGATAGTGAAAACCTATTCGAAGAAATAATGACTGAAAACTTCCCCCACTTGGAGGAAGAAATAGACTTACAAGTTCAGGAAGCACACAGAACCCCAGACAAAAGGAATCCAAAGAGGACCACACCAAGTCACATCATAATTAAAATGCCAAGAGCAAAAGACAAAGAGAGAATATTAAAAGCAGCAAGAGAAAAACAGTTAATTACTTACAAAAGAGCACCCATAAAACTGTCAGCTGATTTCTCAACAGAAACTATGCAGGCCAGACAGGAGTGGCAAGAAGTGATGAATAGCAAAAACCTACAACAAATATTACTCTACCCAACAAAGCTATCATTCAGAATTGAAGGGCAGATAAAGAGCTTCACAGATAAAAAAAAAAATGCTAAAGGAGTTAGTTCATCAATACCAAACCAGTATTATATGAAATGCTGAAAGGTACTCTTTAAGAAGAGGAAGAAGAAGAAAAAGGTGAAGATAAAAATTAGGAACAACAAATACATATGTATCAACAAGTGAATCTAAAAATGAAGTGAATAACCAATCTGATGAACACAATAAACTGGTGAATATAATAGAATCAGGGGCATAGAAAGGGAGTGAACTAATAATTCTCGCGGGGAAAAGGTGTGGGGTTGTGAGAAGAGACTGGACAAAAATCATACACCAATGTATGAGGACAGGGGGAGGAGGGTAAGGGCAGAGGGTGGGGTGGGAACCAAGTGGAGGGGAGCTATGGGGAGAGAAAACAGGAACAATTGTAATAATCTGAACAATAAAGATTTATTAAATTAAAAAAAAAGAACCATTATATAGAATGAGGTTCCATTTTAATAAAGGCATATGATAGTCATATTAAAAGTGGGAATGTCCAGATAGTGAAATTACAGTGGATATTTATATTTTGTCTTTTGCTTTGGAGTTTTGTAACCGGTATATAATTATTTTATAACTAAGATAAAATAGTGTTTTATAAAAAGGTAATTGCTAGAGTGACTGGTATACAATTTTAACAATAGTTAATATTTATTTGATATTTATTATGTGCCAAGCAGTGATCTTAGAGTTGTTTATAAGGAATCTCATTGAATCACATTTAAGAAAACAACAAAAGTTGAGAGAAAGATTGTTACCATTCTGTTTTACAGATGAAGAGACTGAGGCCCAGAAAGATTTAGTGATCACTCCATGTAGTTCTCTGCCAGAGGCTTGAATCCTGGGTAAATATTTCAAGATCCTACAGTATAAGGATCTGCACCCTTCTTGAGTGATGGTCCAGAAAAGGCCCACAATTCCCTGCAGCATTTTTCTGTGGGATCCTCAGTATTATCACTCCACATTTCAGGCAGGACCTTGAAAGTTTAGAGCAGTGGTCGGCAAACTGTGGCTCGCGAGTGTGGTTTGCCACTCTGTTGACTAAAGAGTTTGCCGACCACTGGAACTTTAGAGTAAAATCATGCACTGAAATAGCAAGACCCCAAAGGCATCAATTTTGATGAAACTAAGCCACATTTTTACTTGAAATCTTGATTGATCAGAGTTAACCAAAAGGAAAACAACAATGTGGCCAAAGGAATTTAAGCCTGGATGTCATAAAACAGAAACCTGCTTCCAACCACTTAGAAAACTCATTTGCCCGTGTTATTAGTATTCAAAGTATGGCCAAAGATTACCAAGGATTGGTATCGATTTTCTTTAGCACCTAGAAGTTTATGAAACACATGCTACACTCATTTCCATGTTGTCGGGTTACTTTCCTTCGTCAATTGTATTTTCTTATGTACTAGAAATAACTAAAACTTCATTTATGCATTCATCAATTCCAACTTGTCACTGAAAGGCTGGTACACAGAATCTCTCTCCCCTGTCTCTGCTTGCTGACTCTGAATATTCTCTCTTTGCCCACTGAACCTCTCTGGGAGACTTATCATACTTGTAGGATAACTACACAATTCCTAAACACATTCTAGCGCTCAGGTTCTGATAACACAAATAGAACACCGAAACTCTTCTTACTACTCTCCCATGATATCAAATCAATTCTGAAAGAAATCCGCTTTTCCAAAAGCCATCATTTTTCTTATTTTTATCCCCGTTAAGATTTGACTGGCTTCCCTGAGATTTATCACCCTCCTTTCTCTTCACTCCCTGGTGGCTGTGAAGTAGGCAATAGAGAGCAGGGACACTAGACTGTCCCATACCCTTCAGGGCAGGTGTATGATGGACAACTGGGCCCCCTTTCAAAGGTAACCCAGATCTCCCCCAAACTTTTGCCAAATCTCTCATTTAAATGTACATATTCGAAATAATAGCTTAGACCTTTATTACAACTGTAGGTAATGGCACACAAAAGTACACATTTTGTATAACGTTTTCAAATATTTTTTTAAAAAATGTACATACGTTCTGTAGACGTTGGGAAGGTGCTCAGTAAAGCTGGTTTTCACGGGGCAGAATTGTTTCCAACACTTGCCCCTTCTTCATTCCTTAATGAACATCTCTGGAATAAGTAATTACTGTGGGAACACATCTTTAGAGCTCTTCTCAAAGAGCAAAATTGGCAGAGGTTGGTTTTAGAAAGTTCCCAAATTGAATGGCGCCTTAATGCCATAAACAAAGGGAGTTTTAACAACCAGCTTTAAAATAGCCAGTGAATTACTGATAAATGAATCACTGAATAAAGATACGTCTTTAATTGACAAGAAAATGAAGGATTAGGCTAATCATGTATTATAGAAATATGCCACGAATTCAAACGTAGGCCTTTTTCCCTATTTGGACTAAGTAATTACAAGGGCATAAAAAAAATAAAAAGCAAAAAACAGAAAGTCTATTTTTTTTGCAACATTTCTAACTTCTTCTAAAATGTGTTTTCCTGGTATTTAATCTTAGTATTAATCCTCCAAATAATCATTATATCCATACAGCTGTGTATATAAGGGGACAATGCTGTGATTTTTGAAAGTGGAGGGTTCTCTACAAAATATATTTGCCTAGAAAATACATTTCAGGAAAACTAATTGTATTTTAACTTAAAATTTATGTGTGCTTTAAATTTTTGATGTCAACATTAAAATATTTTAAAAGAATGCTTCTATTTTTTATGTTAAGCCAAGATTAGAAATATCCAGGTGCCAATATCAAAATAATGAATAAATAATATGAACTTTAAGAGAAGCAATGGAAGATCTACATTTAACTTCAGGAGTTAGTATATATATATTTTTTTTTCCCAAGAGAATAAGCCAATGGAACTAATCCATAAATTTCAATTATGATTCGAGAGTTGACAATTTATTCTTGGTCAGCTAGGACTATTTCTTGTTAACATAGAAAAACACAATAACATTGTTCAAAGCCTTGAGTTTTCATATGTACTTTGTATTCCTACATCCTTGCTGGAAATTTGGTTGGTCCTGTCTAAAACATCTACAGAAAAATTCGGACAATGCCAAAAGGTCCTTTAAATCTGCTCTTGTCTGAAACATCCATAGAGACATTTGGGGGTCATTTGTATATATTTGTGGGGGAAAATGTCTATTCAGATCCATTGCTTATTTTTAACCAGATTATTTACTTTCTATGTTATTGAGTTAAAGTACCTTACATATTTTGAATATTAACTCCTTATCAGATGCATGATTTGCAATTATTTACTCACATTTCATATGCTGCCTTTAAATTTTGCTGTGTAGAAACTTTTTAGTTTGATGTACTCCCATTTACTTCCTTCTGCTTTTGTTGCTTGTGCTTTTGGTATCATATCCACAAAAATCATTGGCAAGACCAATGTCAAGATGTTTGCCCTATGTTTTACTGTTTCAGGTCTTACATTTCAGTATTTATTTCATTTTGAGTTAAAATGACTGCATATGTATGAGTTTATTCTGGACTTCAAATCGGTTTCATTGGTCTCTGTCAGTTTTTATGCTGGCGCCATATTGTTTTTATTATTACAGCTTTGCAGTATATTATGTTTTGAAACCAGAAAGCATGATGCTCCCAGCTTTGGTCTTCTTTTACAAGATTGCTGTAGCTATTCAGAACCTTTTGTGATGTTATATAAACCTGAGGATTTTATTTTTCTATTTCAGTTTAAAAATGCCATTAGAATTGCATTGAATCTGTAAATTGATTTGAGTAGTATAATAATATTAATTTTTTAAATCTGTGAACATAAGATATATTTCCATTTATTTCTATCCTTCAATTTAATTCATTAATAACGTATAGCTATCAGTAACAGATCTTTCACCACCTTGAATAAATTAGTTCTCCTACTTTACTGTGTTTTATGCTATTATGAATGGGCTTGTTTTCTTTATCTTTCAAATAGTTATAGTAATAGTTTTTGGGAGAGTCATTAGGACTTTCCATTAGAGCAGTGGTTCTCAACCTTTTTAATGCCATGAATCTCTAATATAGCTCCTCATGTTGTGGTGACCCCCAACCATAAAATTAATTTTGTTTGCTACTTCATAACTGTAATTTTGCCACTGTTATGAATCATAATGTAAATATCTGTCTTTTCCGATGGTCTTAGGCGACCCTGCTAGCAGTTCATCACCTAAGACCATCAGAAAACAGAGATATTTACAATGATTCATTAAAAGTAGCAAAATTACAGTTATGAAGTAGCAATGAAATGAAAAGGTTGAGAACCACTGATATAGAAAGATCATGACACCTACAGAGACAATTTTACTTATTTTTTTTCTGATTTAAATGCATTTTTATTTTCCTTGCCTGATTATTCCGGCGAAGACTTCCTATAGTGTATTGAACAGAAGTGAGCACACTTGTCTTGGTCCTGATCATAGAAGAAAAGCTTTGAATCTTTCACCATTGAGGATGCTTTTAGCTGTGAGCTTGTCATATAAGGTCTTTATTATGTTGAGGATATTTTCTGTGGGAACCACTTTCCATGTCCCGCGTGGTTCAGGGCTCCCGGTTCAGGGTTCGGGTTCTGAAGGAGGCCGCACGCAAATGAAATGAGAGACTAGAAAACATTAATTTGGTGATATTGGGGGGCCAGGCGGGAGCCTTCCTCTAGTGGGAAGGACTGCCACCTTCCTTTGGCCTTGCCATCCCTTTTATTTAGGTTTGGGATACACCCTTTGCCCTGAAGCAGGCAATTCCAGTAACAAGTAGATTATTTTATCAGTCAGGATTGACATGATTATTTGATGGGGAAGTTCATTGTCTCAATTAGATAGGGAGTGGCTGGTTTTGACCTTTCAGAGCTTCAAGGTTGACTGGATTGTTTTTCACAGGTTCCCCCAGAAATCTTCATGAGGTAAGACCTGAGCCTGCCAGGAAGCATCCCTACAATACTGAGGAAGGAAATGTCCACCTTGGTCTCTCTTTTCTCCACAGGCCCAGGGAAGCCCCGCTAGTTAGGCACTAAGGGCTACCTACTCAGCTAGGCATAACTGCACACTGACCTCTTTAAGTGAAGACTGAAAACCACGTCCAGCTTGCCAGCTGTCAACCTTTCACCCAGAACCCAAGAAAGACGCCAACACAGCAACTCATAACATGATGCACCGTAGTGTTTGAAGTGCTATTGTCACCCTTGTCTGCCTGACCAGCAAGAAGATTTTATGAGAAAGATGGTGACACATGAGAGAGAGCTTTGCTGTGAGAAGGGTATCATAAACCATGGCTTTGTCTGTTTTCACAAAATTAAAGTAAACAGAAAATAACAGATGATCTAAATGTAAAAAAAAAAAATGTGGAAGTCTAAAGCTGTTCTAATAGCGATGGGGAAATATTTCTTTAAAACAGATATATCATATATATATATATATATATATATGTGCATATATATATATATATATGTGCATATATATATATATATATATGATATGTAATACCCTATTTTTCTTATAGCCAAATTGTGTCCTGGCTCTAATGACTAATAAAAGCTAGTATTTATAGCAAATTCCTTATGAAATTTTACACACCATACTGATTGTAATGTCTTGCCATTCTTTGTAGCACAATTTAAAATGCAATGCAAAATGGGCACATGATTTTCGGTCCCACTTACAATTGACTATTTTCCATTTAAAATAATTTGGAAAGCTAAAGTAAGCTTTCATACTATATAAATAATATATAATAATTTAGAAAAATTGGGCACTGTTACCTAATTTTCAATAAATAAATAATAAAATATTCTAACACCTAGCCAAAATTTCTAATATGTTTATGAATCATAGAGTAGTGTTTACCTTAGCCTACTATACACTACTGAAATAACCAGATAACTTTTCTCATTGAAAATTCCAAATATTCTAAATTAGAAATATTATGCCAATACCGGTTTGGCTCAGTGGATAGAGCGTCGGCCTGTGGACTGAAAGATCCTAAGTTCAATTCCGGTCAGGGGCATGTATCTTGATTGTGGGCACACCCTCAGTAGGAGGCATGCAGGAGGTGGCTGATCAATGTCTCTCTCTCATTGATGTTTCTAACTCTCTATCCCTCTTGCTTCATCTCTATAAAAAAAATCAATAAAATATATTTTAAAAAAAGAAATATCAGGATAAAATACATTTCATTATAAAAAACTTGTTTTAATCAACTGTGTAGACAATTATTATAAATAAAGATTCAAATATTTTAAAGGAAAAGACAAAATTTTATGCTATCCTGATGACAGGGCGTATTCTAAAAGAGCCAAAGAAATTAAGAAAATTGTTTTAAAATTTGAGTAAAATGGCCTAAATACATGGTACACCATATTTGTAGCCCCTCTACTAAGACAGTAGGACCCACGTAGATAATAAATGAAGAATATACAGGATAATATTACTAATAAATGACCCTCACCTGGTTTACATTTTAGCTTTACACTTTCTCTCTTAAACATGTAAAACATCTGAGCTATTGTATAAAAGATTAAATATTGAAATGTTTTGTTTCTTCCCAAACTGTGATATTTGACATTACAAAAATGATATCACATGATCTTTGACATTACCACATTATTGTGGTTAAGTACTGTCTTTGAAATATTTCACTCAGATTGAAAGCATCCATGGGAAATAAGTATTATTATTTTCTCCTCTTTATGGGTAGAGGCACTATTACTTCTAGTTAGAGATTAGGACATTTGTCCCAGGTCAGACACCTAGTAAGTGGCCACAGTGACATTATAACCCAGTGTTATGATGCTGGGCTCTGAAATATGTGCTGAAATACTTCGTGATCAGTTCTAATCAAATCCTAGAAAGGGTAAAAAAAAGGGGGGGGGGGTGAGGTTTTCTTAAGTTTAGCCAATATTGTTGGTTAAATAATTAACATGTCATAGTATTTCCTTAAAAGAAAATAACTAATCCTGGCCAATGTGGCTCAGTGCTTGAGCATCAACCTATGAACCAGGAGGTCATGGTTCGATTCCAGGTCAGGGCATATGCCTGGGTTGCGGGCTCAGTCTCCGATGTGGGGCATGCAAGAGGCAGTCACACAATGATTTTCTCTCATTATTGATGTTTCTATCTCTCTCTCCCTCTCCCTTCTTCTCTGAAATCAATAAAAAATATTTAAATAAATAACTAAATAGCCCAGCAATTTCATATTTAAACATAAAAAAGTGTTGATTTTTCCCCCCAGCCAAACTCACTGTGGATATAACTCTAAATTAATTCCTAATCTTTTTCTTTTTTATATATATTTTGTTGATTTTTTTACAGAGAGGAAGGGAGAGGAACAGAAAGTCAGAAACATCGATCAGCTACCTCCTGCACGCCCTACACTACACTACAGATGTGCCCACAAGCAAGGTACATGCCTCTGACCGGAATTGAACCTGGGACCCCTCAGTCTGCAGGCCAACGCTCCTTCCACTGAGCCAAACCGGTCTCGGCTTAATTTTGTTTTCTTTATGAAGCTCACTTTGTGATGGTGGGGAGAGGTTAATAAAAATAAGCGAAGTAATTACAGGTAGAGATAAGAACACTGAAGAAGAGTAAAGTGGTAAGGAGTTCGGGGGTTTGGGAGTGGGTGGTGTTTCTAGTGGGTGGTGTTTCTATGGTGCTGCTACACCCAGAGGTCAGGGATGAGCTCACTGATGATTAAGCCTGAGCAGAGCCATGAATGACATGAAGTGAAGAGCCTTCTGGGTCCTGATACGGGGATTTTCTTGGCCTGTTTAAGGAGAAGCATAGACTGTCTATGTAGCTTCAATGACCAGTGAGGGTGAATGGGATCATATCACGGAGGTTTAGCACAGGAACCGTGGACCTTAGAGGCCACTGTGAACCTCTGACTTGTACTCTGAGATGGGAAGCTGCTGGAATATTGAAGCAGAAGAATGGCAAGAAGTGTCATTCTGGCAATTGTTTTGTAAATGGACTCTAAAAGGTACAATATGCTCTCGTATCTGCTGGGATATCCCAGTTGATGTCACATGCTCAGTGGTGGTGGTAACAGTTGTGCAAAGTAGCTGGAATCTGGATGCATGTTGAACACAGTCCTGATAGCATTTCTGCGGAATTGGAGGCAGGAGAGAACAGCTAAGAATGACTCCAGATATTTTGTACATAAGAATGGTAAGGAAGAGGAAGACTGCAGGAGGAATAGATCTGAGGAGTTAGATTTTGACCACTGAAAATCTGAAGTGCCTGTTAAGACCTAAGTGCAGAGAAAGTATATTGAGAACATATATTGGATATATTGGATATAAAGTAGAATAATTAAGTGTCCTGAGTTCTGAAATCCAATATGAATTAGCATTATTTGAAAGGTAAGGTATGAAATAATAAATGATATATATAGCCAAGAGACTGGATGAGTTGTTTGTTTGTTTTTAATATATATTTTATTGATTTTTTACAGAGAGGAAGGAAGAGAGAAACATCTATCAGATGCCTCCCACACACCTCCTGCCGGGGATGTGCCCGCAACCCAGGTACAAGCCCTTGACCAGAATCGAACCTTGGACCCTTCAGTCCACAGGCCGATGCCATATCCACTGAGCAAACTGGTCAGGGCAAGATTGTATGAGTTTATAAAAAAGAATAGGCAGATTGAAGAGGTCACTGGTGACTCTCACCAGAGCATTTCAGTAGAATATTGGGGGCAAGATCCTGCTAGGAATGAATCCAAGGGCAAATGGGAGACAGAAACTGGAGGTGAGAGTGCGGGAAACACTTGAGAAGTCTTGTCTTAAAGGAGACCAGGGAAGTGTTGCAGCTAGAGGACCATGTGAGGTCAACGCGTTATTTATTTTTGGAAGATTTAATAAATTACAGAATAGCTCCATGTTCTTGGACATGTTCCAAGCATAGAGGAGAAAATTAATGATGAAGCCGAAGGATGGAACAGTTAGGCAAATATTGTCTTTTAATTCATGAGATGAATGGACTTCATGCACAAGTAGAAGGGTGGTCTTTGATCAAAGCACACTGTACCTACATCAACACAAGGAAAGATCAAAGGCACACAGGGAGGCAATTTCAATGATATAGTGGTGGGTGGGTCCATGTGAGGTTTCTTTGAAAAAATGCGGTTCTGGCACAAGACTGAAGTCATAGATCATTGAGATAAAATAGTTTGGCTCTAGGCATTTATGAAAATGAAATACTTAATTAAAATGATGTGACAAAGAAACAGAAAGGATTATTTAATAAATTTAGATGATTTAACGCAATAGTAATACTCTGTTGAGTCTCCACCACTCATAATCTTCAACCAAATAAATTCCCTGTTCATTTAAAATTCAAATGGCTTAAAACCAGATGACAATTTTTAAAAAGCTAACCTAACAGCGAATTGAATCTGTATTGGATTGCTTAATGGAGATAATTTTTCATAAGTTACAAGTTATACCATGTAAATAAAAAGCAAAGGCCAGCCGAAACTGGTTTGGCTCAGTGGATAGTGCATTGGCCTGGGGACTGAAAGGTCCCAGGTTCGATTCCAATCAAGGGCATGTGCATTGGTTGCGGGCACAGCCCCAGTAGGGGGCGTGCAGGAGGTGGCCGATCGATGTCTCTCTCTCATCGATGTTTCTGGCTTTCTATCACTTTCCCTTCATCTCTGTGAAAAATCAATAAAATATATTTTAAAAAAAGCAAAGGCCAAAATTAAATGTTTTATATAAGTTCACCCATTTGTCTGCAATTGCTCAAATATAGAATTTCCAACCACTGGGTTTCTCCAGCTTTACGTAACCGCTTAGTCCTCCTTTTCTAGTTCACAAATCTATGAAATGTTTGAAGCAAATATTTACTCTCCTCAATGGTATTGTTATGCAGGAACTGCTGTTTTCTCTCTGCAATTTATGCTAGGGTAGGGAGGGTTTATGTTAAGAAGGGAGACCCACTCCTATGAACACCTTGTCCACAAGACAAAGGCATCAATCCTTTGCACTTTGGGATCTAGATACCTCATTTCACCCCTCTACTCCCAAGTAGATGAGATTTTTATCATTAAAGTATTATGTCTTTCATCACAGCTTAAAGGAAAACGACAAGAAGTAAATAGATAAAACTTATCCTATTGTTTTAGACTCATGGGATTATGGCTAAGATTTCCATTTGTATGCTTACCCTGCTGTTGCAAGATTCTTTATACTTTTGAAAGTTCAATATAAAAACTGAGAATCACTTAATTAGTACAAGTCCTCAAGAATGCACAAGTTAATGTTTATAGCTCTGAGTTAAATTTTATTCTCCCCAGTGTGTTTATTCCTACTATGCATTCCTATATTAATTTTAATTTACATTTTGATTGCCATTGATTTGATTTACCTGGAGTCAAATCAAGATTGAATCTCGGTCCTACTGCACATTAATTGTGTGTATACATCTGGTAAAATGGAAATAACTCTGCCATGTATTCCAACAATCTTGGAAGAAAAATGAGATAATGCAGTGAAAGTGTTTTATGAAGTATGAAAGAGCATATAAATCATGTCTTTTGGTTATTTTTATACTAAAACTTTAGCCAAGAGAAACGGTAGATTCAATTTTTATAGGTGTTAGCAAAAGTAGGTTTACAGTTGTGAGGACACGAAACAGCATATTCTTGTTTTATGTATTTATTTATTATTTATTGATATTATTGTCTTCAATTTTATTGTTACTACTTCATATCCTTACTTATGATTCATCTTATAGGTAATGGTGGCTGGGAATTTAACTGACTTTTGCCACTCCTGTATAATCTAAATCTATTAACCTTTGATAAAATGAGGTACAATATGGAAATTTTGACCCAGGGGCAAATGTGAAAATGAGAAAAGATTAGAATGGAATAAACATATTTAAAATTTAAATTTTTCAATAAAATTTGTAAAAGAATAATTAAAATTACTGAGACCTCAGAGCTTTCTAAAAAAAGAAAAAAGTTAGTATATTACTTAATTAGGAAGTAAAAAATACATATTAACTACTATTTTCAAATTACCTAATCACTAATTACTAATCAACAAAGGCCAAATAATTTATTGGCTAAATTTAGAAAATGATACCTTCAAAGTAATTTTAAAATTTTATGTATATGTATTAGATTTTTATGTTTAATATTTAAATGATAATACTCATTATAAGACAAAACAAAAATTGAGAAATATGAAAATCACTTAATCCCACCAGAATAACATAAATTTTATGTATTACTATTATTAACTTCCTTTCTCTTTGGTATAAACATGTTAACATTATGATAACCATAATGAACATATAATTTGTATGATATATTTTCACTTATTTAAGCATAAATTATTTTACCTGTGGCTATATCTACTTAGATTTTTAGGCACATTATAAAGAATTTTTCTCCCCAAAATGCAATGCAATTAGATAATAATACACACAATTTCTTTCTCAAAAAGAACTATCCAAATAAATGGATTTGCTAAGGAAAAATGACAGTGATTTGGGAAATGCAACACAAGCCTGCTGTTTCTCATGTTAAACAGACATGATTGGTGAACTGAAAAGTGATTCCATTAGGATATTTCCATTCAATTACATAGTGTTCACAATGCCTAGGGAATAACAGAATTTCCACAAATGTCAGTTAATGAATTTTAAACAATTGGTTCTTGATCAGTTCCCATGACAAAGGGAGGGGGAGATTCTTTCATTCTTACAAGTGTTTCCAGAAGCTAGTCCTGAAATTGCTAGTGAGAATCGTCTTAGAAGCAAGGGCTCGTGAAATCCTTTACTTTTTCTTTACAATATGCTTCTTATTCTACCTTGCTTCCTCAGAGACAAGAGAACTTTCCCAGACTTATGTTTTTCTGGATTCTTGAACAATACTCCCTTTAAAAACATATTTGCTTATCCTAAACAGGTGGCGGCAAAATCATATTTCTAATTTAGGGCTTGCCACTTCACAGAGTACCTAGAAGCAGATGTCCGCTCACAAGGAGCAATTTATGTGAAATGGGGAGGGGCAATGCCTGTGAGGGACATGGGGAGGAAGACTGGAGAAGTGAGAGAAGTCATCATGTATGTTGTGGACCTGACTCTGGAGAAGAGAGAGAGGAGGAAAGTGATTTGGTTGGAAGGATCTTTTTGTTGTTTGAAGTATCTTATTCAACAGCACAGTTCTAAGCGTTTTCCAAGGTCTGTTGTGGGGTCCTTGAGCTAAAGTTGCCTGATAGATGAGCCTTACGTGTACCAGAAAATGAGCCCCAGTGGTATTCCTTCAGTCACTGCTTGCAAGCAGCCTGTGGAGAGCCTGATTTAAAAAAAAAATCAGTTATTGATCTTAAGGCACAGCAGCTAAGCCTCTTGATTAAATACATTTCTGGCCGAGACCGGTTTGGCTCAGTGGATAGACTTGCAGACTGAAAGGTCCCAGGTTCGATTCTGGTTGGGGGCATGTACCTTGCTTGCGGGCACATCTCCACTGTGGGGCGTGCAGGAGGTGGCTGATCGATGTCTCTCTCATTGATGTTTCTGACTTTCTATCTCTCTCCCTTCCTCTCTGTAAAAAAATCAATAAAATATATTTTAAAAAATACATTTCTGGTATTTGGGGGCACATGAACATCACCATCACAACAATGCATGTCCAACTTGAAATGTTTTTATTTTAATATGCAAATTTGTCCTCAGTGTCACCCATTGAATTCCATATTCTTTATGTTGAAGAGGGCTGGGACAGAGTCTAGAAGTCCCCGAATCCCTGAGTTTACAATGACTCCCTGAAAGATACTAAGCATAGGACAGGCCATCCTAGGCACCAACAACCCCAGCTCTGAGTGACTTAATACAACAAAATTTATTTCTTGCTCATGCCATGATAGGCAAGTGGTTTTCCTCTGCTTCATACAATCCAGAGATTGCCTTGCTTCCTTCTTGAAATTTTGTCATTTGAAATCATTTGCTGACTGCTTGCAGATGACAAGGTCTTAGAAAGCTTACCCTGGTTCACTGAATTCCCACTGACCGAAAGTGGCAAACATCCCCAGACTGATGTCCATTTTTTATCACATGGTTTCCACCTCATCACAGGGGAAGCCAGGAAATATTGGTGAGCACCTGGGATGTTTGGTTAGCATGAATGACCTCTTCCAGAAGAGGTAAATGAGTATGACCAAGATAATAAAAAGAGCACACGCCAGATTCTCTATGACAACTCAAACCATTTAGGAGACTCATTGTTTACTCCAGATAATAAATATGTGGGGTTACCAGATGAATGTCTCCAAACTGGCAAAGGGAAAGCTATTTCTCAATGTATAGCTTGCATCTTTTTATTGTGATTTCTTAAAGGAAAAAATTCACTTTCTTCAACCAATACAGAAATATATACATATCTTTAATTAGCTTTCTTGTGAGATCAACAAAAATTAACCCATATTTTACCATTTCACATTATTCCAGAAGCTCTCTTCCAAAAGCTATTATATTATGATTATATTTTATCAAAGACAAAATCCAGACTAAGCTTTGATATTCATCCTTTTCAAATGAACATCCTTAGATCTGAGAATCTCCTCATGTGACTGGGATTGATTAATATGTTGACCTACTAAGTATGGAGATTCCATAGAGGTGTTTGAAAAGATTTACAAAAAAATGACTGACTTTTAAGGCCCTTTATTTAAAGCCAGGACGAAGGAACAAATCCCATTGTGTTTTGGTGCCTGCCTGCTTCCACTCAAGTGTTCTTGGCTTGGCTTCAGTGGTTGGTGTCAGAGCCAGAGGAAAAAATTCAGTCTACTGGACATTTTAAGAAAATGTAGTCATCCAAAATCTGGGTTATGATGAAATTCTGAGTTGATCCCATGACTTGGTCCTTTAATTTATTTTTTTTTTAAGAATAAAGCTTTTTATATAACTACAGTCAAGAATAAAAAAGGAGAGTAAGATAGCATACAATTGCTTTTTATTTTACAATACCAGTATTTTGGGAGGATCTTTCTGCTTTTAAAAAATCCAGGTTCTATATCCTTGCATTAATCCAGTCAGGAAAATCATGTATTTCTCTATTGAGTATCATCAACACTTTCCATTTTCCATAGATACTAGAACATGTCTGTTACCTTAAGAGTCATTGCAATTCTTGAAGGCATCATGCAAGTATTCATGTGATGCACCTTTGAGAGTGTAATAAAAATATTGGTAATTTCCTTTCTTTCCTTCCAAGACAAAAAAATTCAATACAATGTAAGATTCTCATGTTCAACTTTATTTATTAATATTGTTATATTAATCTCTCTTATGATGGACATGAAGAAATCTATATATTAATTTTCTGAATAAATTATTCCCATTTTTAGGCATTGAAAAAAGTATCACCACTTACTTCTACTATTCTGAGATTAATTCCATGTCATTAAAATTAAGATTTGCACTGTATTTTTTGCACTCCATTTTCTGTCTAATAAAACAGAATTTAATGTTAAAGACCATGTCTTATTCATCTTTAAATTTCTTATTCCTAGGACCCTGAAGTCTTGATCAGTTCTGGAAAACAAAACAAGAGGTTCCAAATACACTGCAGTAAACTAATAAGTAGTTCTTGATCTATAGAAAAAAATTACACTTATTCATTTAGAAGTAGTCATAAGATATTAAATAAACATGGTTGCCAGTATAGTTAGTTTTACTTCCTTCAAGTTAAAATTAAAAGGCACAAGGTCAAAAAATTAAAAAATTGACATGGTATCATGACTATAAAATATAAATATAAAACATGTATAATTCTAGGCTAGCCGAAATAACTGCATGAATAGAATATTCAAGGTGGAAAAAAAACATTAAGAGTGTCTAGCTTCTTTCCATTTGAGGAAAGTAAAGACCAGAAAGAAAAAGCACCCAAAGACACAGTGTAAACTCATGGCAGAACTTAATCCAAGAGCTCAGCAGTCCGAATATGCAGTAAGTGCTTTTTCTTCCCCATGTTATTTATTTAAATATAATGAAATATGTGAAAACTTTTTTTCACATGCATGCCAGATGTCATTCATTGTAACTTATGTCAACACACACCGTATTAATAAACATCTCTCAACAAAAATATTTGAGGGGACTGTTGATATTTAAATCTTGGAATGCAACACTTCAAGAATTCAATTAAAAAAAAACAACACTTAAAAATGTGAAATATTTGCTGTGTTAGAATCACAGAATTGGAAGACACTGGTTCAAGAGGTGATCTTGAGCTGTTCTTAGGTTCTGGGAACTAAATGTTCAGTTCTATATTTTTAAAAAGCATTCCTTTTCCAATTCAAAATTCCACAGCTATATTACTGATAATGGTATCTATGTATTTCTTAATTTCTTAATTTGATGTTGAGGATATAAGAGAATATTTTGATAATGCCTTTAACTTATGTCTAATTTTTATACATGTGTCATATATTTATAACTGCAATATTTGTGGCATAATCTTAAACAGATGGCCTACTGGGTGATACTGCTGGAGAAAAAAACAGTATTATCTGAGGCAAGGGAATCATGAATGTGCA
This sequence comes from Lasiurus borealis, assembly GCA_004026805.1. Lineage (NCBI taxonomy): Eukaryota > Metazoa > Chordata > Mammalia > Chiroptera > Vespertilionidae > Lasiurus > Lasiurus borealis. Next base: position 82,853 of record PVJN01001047.1, on the reverse strand, counting down.
CATTTTCTATCACAAAGAGCACTTTTGAGTTTGTTTTGTATTTGTCTGTATGGTTCGTTCTTTTAAAATAAAAATTTAGGAGGCCAAAGGACTTTGTCCAAAATGAAATAAATGTCTGGAAAACATAAAATCACTTGTAACTGAAGTGTTTTGCTAAAAACAAAGGACCGTATTTCTTTTTTAAGGCACATCCTTATAGTGATAACTTCAGGGTGGGCTGTCTGACGCACTGCTCCTTCCCCCTTCTCAAATGAATAATATGTGTGATTTTTAACTAATATCAAAAAAGATATAACACTGGTATATTATTTTGTAGATGAGAAAGGATTTACAGCTTAAGTAAATGCTCTCATTTGAACATGATCTATGGCCATGTAATGCTGAAATGAAGTCTTTTAGGAAGCACATGAATTAAAATGTGCCCTGAACTTACTAGAATAGCCACTTATTTTTAAATCAAATTGTTTTGCACACATGTAGTTAAGTATAAAAGGTGGTTACAGTTATATGATCGAAAATATTTTTGCTGCTGCTTTGGAAGCATAGGGAGTGACTGTCCTTTGTCATCTAAGTGTATGAGAAACAACATTTAAAAACATAACATGAAACGGTTCAGTATACAAATATTTCGCTCTCTGCATCCTGATCGTGCAATCTCAAATGGTCTTTGAGTAGATATGCGTTCCAGTGAAGAGAACATTATGCTTTTCTACACAAAGGAATTATTTTCTAACGTGAGAAAGCCACATTTTTCATGAAAGTCACTGGTCTGTCTCAAGTTTAATTGAAACCAAATGAAGTCTAGTAAAACTAATCAGAACCAAACCTACCCTGGGGCTATATGAAGGACTTACTGCTAGCAGGTTTTACCTCAAGTTACAGTTCTCAAAGATTCAGTTAGAGCACTCCAAAATCAAATTTAAAATGGTGCCATGCCATGTGAACTGGGCCTAAAGTATTCTCCCAGGAGTTTGGGGAATGGTTGAATTACAGCTACAACCTTATTGCCTACAGTTATACTATGACCATTAAGAAAAGCAGAAAATGATGAAACATTTGCAGTTGTGAGTATGCAAAATAGATTATTCTTGCATTATTTTTATTGATATTTTTCCATACAAACAACTGTACACCTATGTTTGCCCCCTCCTGTATATATGATGATTTTCTTACATTAGTGAGTGAGTATTTAATAATTTCTTTTTTAGTAATTTAGAATATTGCTTTTAGCTAATCAACACTGTGTGTATCTTGGGGACAAAGACATATTCTACCAGTGACTTTACTATTTCTAATGCCTTCCAGAAATTTTAAATTGCTAAACAGTCTCTCTAATAATGTAACGGACAAACCCAAATGCATTCCCTCATAAAAAAGTTCTCTACCTTTATAATAAGCCCTGAGCAAGAGAAATGACAACAACAACAAAACTCTAAATATTTTACTGAGGACAATAACTTCATAACATTATTTATTTTATATGTGTGCAGAATACTAATTCATTCAATAGCTGCATGGCATTGTAAGTGAATAGACTTTGTATGTTAATGTCTTTTCTGAATTCATTATAATTAGTGGGATTAGGCCTATGCTCTGTTGTGAATGGGACTAAGAAACAGGGTAATGCTCTCTGTCCTCCTTTCTCCAGTGACCACTTCTGTCCATGTGAAATGACACTGAAACTAGGGAACACCAGGAAGTTGAAGGTGGACTAGTTACTTTGGACCTGTCTTCCTGCTAAAATCATAATAGCTAGATAAAATGTTTTTTTTTTAAATCTTCTTTAATGTCTCAATCTATAAATTCATGAAGAATTACTGGGCTGAGATGCAGGAGAAAATGAGAACTCATAAAACCAAACCCAGCACTCGAGGCTACTTTTCCACTGGGGCTACTTACTCGATGAAAGGAGAAGAAGAAAAGATAAAGAACTGAGATACCACACTGCAGTTTAGCAGACTTGCAGGGGTCAAAATATAAACCCTGGAATTCAAAGCCCTACCAGGTTGGCTCATACACTAGTCCTCTCTTATCTGTAGTTTTTCCTTCTGAGATTTCAGTCACCTGCGGCCAACTCTCGTCCAAAAATGTTAAATGAAAAATTCCAGAAATAAAAATTGTGTATGTTTTAGACTGTGCACCTTTCTGAGTGGTGTGATGAAATCTCAAGCCATGTTGCCTGGGCCACGCACCATCTTTTTGTCCAGCATTCCCACGGCATATATTATCCTCCCATTGACCCTGGAGTGGCTGTCTCAGTTATGGATGACTGTCACATTATCACAGTGCTTGTATTCAAGTAACCACTATTTTACTTTGTAATGGTGCCAAAGCACAGAATTAGTGATGCTGGTCATTCAGGTAAGCTAAAGAGAAACAAGTGAAAAGACATATATGTATGAGAAAAACAGTATATGGAGGGCATGGTTCTATCTATGGTTTCAGGCATCCCGTGGAGGTCTTGAAAGGTATTCCATGCAGATAAATGGCAGCTCCCTTCCTGGGCTTAGAACTACACTCTACCTCACATTACAGCCCTAAAGGACTGCCATGGAGGAATACAGGTGAATTGTATATAAGTCAGCCATTGCGTATACCTACAACTCAATTGTGCATTATCAAAATCCCAGAAAATGTTAAGCCTAGAAATTGGGTTAAGGGGATCTAGGATTTCTAGCATCTTTTTAGAATTGTTGATAGCAAAAACAAACCAAAATTCTCTACAGAGGAATATTATATAATCCTGGGCTCCAAAACTCTTCTACAAATGTTCTTTTAAATGCAATAGCCAGTATACAATGACAACTAGGTACCTAAAAGAAAGACACTGTTTAAGAAACGCAACGGAAACAGACCCATACAGAGTTTACATGCTGGAATTATTAAACTCTAATTGTAAAATAACCATACTTAGAGATTCCAAGAAGATAAAAGCCAAGCTAGAAAAAAATGCAACAAAGTATTTTCAAGTGATATAACATATTTGAGAAAGAGCCAAATAGGATGTGTAGAACTAATAGCCAAAATAAAACATTTAATGCACTAAGCAAATTAATGATGATCAAGAAACTGTGAACTTTAGATAAAGAGAAACCATTAGAATGAAGCACAGAGAGACAAAAAGATTAAATTATGGGGGCAATAATGATTTTTACAGACAAAATAAGAAAATCTAACATACATTTAGAGTCTAAAATGAAGGAAAGAAAATGGCACATAAACAGTATTCAAAAAGATTGAGAAATTTTAGAATTAAAAAATATGTCCCCGGTGCACACATTTAAAAATGTAATGAAACTCAAGCAGGATAGAAAGACAGACACATCATAGTGGAACTCAATGCAACTGTAAACCAAATTCTGCTCCTATAGATACACACATATGTCTGTATGTATAGTTATGTAGAATTAAATGTTGAAATGCACAGAAGAAATAACTCAAAGAGTAATCTAGAATTTTTTTCATATTAGTGAGTTCTAAGAAATATATAGGGAATAAATATTTCCAACATTATATACATTGTTAGAAATTAGCCAAAAAGAGTATATTCTACATCTCATTTTGTGAGCCTAGGATACCTTGACGTAAAACCAGGAAAAGAAAGTGTGAAAATAAAATATACATCATTCTCATTGATGACTAGAGATGTAAAAATTCAACCCAAAACTTCCACAAACCAGAACCAGCCATTTATATTATACAAAATATATCATAACCAATTTAAGTCTATTTCAGGCATATAATGCTGAATTATTTTGGAAAATACACTTTTAAAATTTGTCACGTTTAACAGTTAAAGGGAATAATTCCATTATTAGCTTATCCTACATAATAAAAGCCTAATATGCAAATTGTTCCCTCGGATGGTCATTCGACCAGGAGTTTGACCAGGAGACTGAGTTGCTGCTTGCCATGATGTGCACTGACCAGCAGGGGACGGTATGGAACATGGCAGGCATCAGCAATGCAGCGCTGGCAGCTAGTAACCACAGAAGGATGATGGAGCAGGTGAGCGGGTGTCACCAGGCCAAGGCAGGTGGGAGTGGGGGCCTGATCGCCCAGCCTATCACCCTGCAGACAGCAACTAGTGGCGGTGTTGGGAGGTGGGGCACTGCCCAGCTCCCAGGTGCTGAGGGAGCCAGGCAGAAGGCCTGGGCCCAAATGAGTGCCCACATGCCCCGCAGATGGTGACCAGCAGCCAGCAGGCCCTGATTGCTCGATCAGGGCTGGGCCCTGAGCTGGGAAGGAAAACGGAGGGTAGGTGGTGGCAACCAACTTTCTGCAGCACCCAGACAGGGGGCTGCGACCTCTTGCTGGCTACTTGGGGCTGGGGGTAACAGAGACAGAAGTGCGGTGAGAATGCGGGCTGTCTGCCAACCTGTGTCTCACTCCTCCCTACTATCCTCCACCGGGATGCCAAGGTTCACATGCCGGGAGGTTCGCGTGTTCAGGTGCCAGATGCCCATGAGGAGCCTACCCTGTACCCACGTTTCCTCTTCTAGGTGAGCCAGGCCACAGCTTCTAGGACCACAGGGGCCAGTTAGGCTCCTGTGGGCTCACGCAGGAGCTGGTGTGCGAGGCCAGCCAGGAGACTTCTGTGAGGCATCGCTGGGTGGCCCAGAGGCCCACACTGTACCCCTGCCTGCAGCATCTGACCATACTCACATCTACACATGGGAACTCAGGTGCCATGACTCAGGCAGAGGGGGGCACATGGGAGTCTGGGAGCCCAGGTGCTGCCCAGGGCCCAGAAGTCAGCTGGGACCTACCCTTCAACACCAGAAGTTCATGCTTTGTTCACAGACCAGGCCTAGGGACCACACCATGCATGTATTTCAGGAACCGGGCCTCTGGTGTAGTATAGATAAAAACCTATTACAATTCAATATCCATTCACAATAAAAATATACTTAAGAAATGAGAAAGGGTATATACTTTAATGTAAGAAAGGACTACTGCAAAATAAAAATTTCCACAATTATAATACTTAATTCTAATCTGTTATAGTAAACCCAAAACAAAGATAGCCATTATTACTATTCTTATTCAACACATCAGTATTGGCAACTGTCAATATTTATAGATGATAAACATCCTAATATATAAAATCCCTGGGTTATAATAACCAGTAACTATTAAGGTTCAACCAGATGGAAGTTAGTCCTTCAGTTAGCGTTACTGAGGGGGCTGCAAATGAGGGCCAGAGAGAGTCCTGAAGAGAGAAGTAGGAACTGATCCATTGCCTCTGTGACAGCTTTTGATCAACACTTGCTTCTCTCTTTCTCTCCCAGTCTGGCCAGCAACCACAGGTCCATTTCTCTCCAGGTCTCCACCAGGGATGCTAATCAGCCCCACTCGTTGATAATCTCAGAGATAATGTCTGGCATAGGAACCAACCAATGAGAACCAACTATGGGTGCTGATCCAATGGGTGAAGGACCAGTGGCTGCCTAGGAGATGGAGCTTCTGATGCTGACTAGCATAGACACTGACCAATTAGAACCAAATTTGAGTGCTGTGGGGAACCAATGGCTGCTTAGCAGGCAGAGCTTTTGATGTTGACTGGCATTGAAACCGACCAATCAGAACCAGATCCAGGTGCTGTGAGGAGCCAATGGCTTTCTAGGAGGCAGAGCTTTTGATGCTGATTGGCATAGAAACCAACCAATCAGAACCAAATTGGCCAGAGGAGGGCAGTTGGGGGCAACCAGGCCAAGGAGGGAAGGTCATTTGGGGGCAAGATCAGGCTGGCAGGGGAGGGCAGTTGGAGGCAATCAAGCCAGAAAGGGAGGGAAGTTAGGGGTAATCAGGCAGGCAGGCAGGTGAGCAGTTAGTAGCCAGCAGTCCCACATTGCAAGAAGGATGTTCTCAATTACTGGTTTAGGTCCAATCCCTGTGGGCAGGCAGAGGCAGTTAGGGACGATTAGGCAGGCAGGTAGGTTATCAGGTAGGCAGGCTTGTGGAATTGGACCTAAACTGGCAGTTGGACATCCCCCAATGGTCCCCAGTTGGAGAGGGTGCAGGCTGGGCTGAGGGAACCCCCCTCTGTGCATGAATTTTGTGCACCGGGCCTCTAGTTTTTATATAAAAATGGAAGTAATCTACAAATTAATGGAATGAATGATTTTTGCAAGGTCATTCTCTGCAATATCAGCATACCGAAATATTGTTTCATTAAATATAATCCCTTAAATCCTATTTAATAAAAGGCTAATATGCAAATCAACTGAAGGGTGGAACAACCAGTCTCTATGATACTCACTGACCACCAGGGGGAAACTCTCAACATTGGAGCTGTCCCCTGGTGGTCAGTGCACTCCCACAGAAGGAGTGCCGCTCATCCAGAAGCCCTGAGCCTGGCTCATGGCTGGTGGGTACTGAGGCGGCAGCACTAAGGACCTCTGGGGGGATGTCTGACTGACGGTTTAGGTCCGCTCCCCAGGGGGCTCCTGGACTGCAAGGACTCCCAGACTGTGAGAGGGTATGGGCTGGGCTAGGGGGACTCCCGCCCCAGGCTGAGGGAGACTCCCTTGTGCACTGAGCCTCTGGTATTTTTATAAAGTACAACCTACTATAAAATGAAAAATATTAGTTAATAGAAATACATCTAAAAGAAGATATGCACTAATTCTATGAAACAGAATGTAGCACTCTATTGAAATCAAAGATAACCTATACAAATAGAGAGACAAAGTAATGGACATAGTAATGGATTTGATGACTCGATGTTATAAATATGTCAGTTCGTCACAAATTAATCTAAACTACTTGCTTTTATTGTAGTGTGATAGAGAACAAAACTTGTAATGTTTCTGACGCTGATTGTACATAAATCTGTGCCAGTAGATTCAATATATTACCAACCGACATCACAATAAAATTCTCAACTATACAATTTACTCTAAAATGTAAATAGAAATGTTAAAAGTCATGAATAGCTCAGCATTCTTGTATAAGAATAATACATGAGACAGCGTACTCAACGGGTAGTAAAACTTGTCCTCAATTAAATATAGCAATATTAAGATAGTATGGTATTAGGTCAGGGAAAAGAATATAGATCCCAGGCAGACTGATACATACATGAACACTTTATTTGGCTGCTCTGCATAATAGGAAAAGGACCATCTCAAAGTATATTGCTAGGACAATCTTTAATAAAAATTAATATTATGGGTGATTTTTTTTTGCTTAATGAAAATAGTCTTTAGAGTCTTTCCTTCATTTTCATTTTATTTATTTTTAAAATACTTATTACACATGTCCCTCTATTTCCCCCCATTGACCCCTTCTACCCTTCCCCCACACTCACCACAGGCCTTTACCACACTATTGTCTGTGTCTATGAGCGATGCAGACATACAGACATGTTTTTTGGTTAATCTCTTCCACCCATCCGCCCCTGCTTTCTCTCTGAAATTGGACAGTCTGTTCTTTGTTTCTACATCTCTGGATCTATTTTGTTCTTCAGTTTATTGTTTTCATTCGATTCCACATATGAATGTGATCATGTGATACTTGTCTTTCTCTGACTGGATTATTTTGCTTAGCATAAAATTTACCAGGTTCCAGTAAATGCCTATATTTCAATTACGTTTAATTTCCTAAAATAGCTCTTTCACAGTACTGTTAAAAATTTGGTAAATACTCCAAGTTATAATAACATTGTCAATGCGAATTATGTTATTTGCAAGGGAGAGAAAGTTGGGAAAATTACGATGATGCGGTATGGTAGAGATTATTGCTATAAAAATACTTATGGCTATAAAGGCACATTATAAATGCAGCCCAAAAATTATTCAATGAATGCAAAACTATTTTTAAAATATTTATTTTCAAAAGAGCTCTATTTAAAAACAAGATGCTAAATCCATTTTTCTAGTACCTCATGTTACTTATATGGAAATTTGAAATATTTATTTTCAAAATTTTGTAATGCTTTGTTTATGAAAGTTTACCATGAGTTCTTCTAGATTGTTAGCATTATTAGTTGTTATTGAGGATAAAATACTCAGAGCCTTAAAGTAAGCATATGTAGGTATTCAAAACAGATACATCTTAAAGAATTGTATTCCTGTTACATTAATATTAAAGTGTACCTTGGTGACTCACAAAGTGTACTGTATATATAAAATGAACTCAATAGGATGTGAACTTATACTTTCTAATATGCACATTTCCATATTTTTAATCCTCTATACATACATTCTACCTTTTATATTTTCCAAACACAAAGTACCCAGTCAAGTTTATTATTAATTTTACTTATAATTTAATTGTAAATTAAATCTATTAATCAAACTATCCAGATCAAAAATTCTATTGCAAATTTATGTCAGATACTATTAGAATTGTAACCAAAAATTGTCTACGTGGTTGCTGATATGTGAAGCGGTCCCTACTTTTAGGAAAAAAATACCGTTAAGGCTCCTTTCACATTACAGAATTAGCACAGAAATCTGTTCCCAATTAAAAACCTGTGGGAGAACCCAGCTGTATTTAGGATTTGGAAAATGTATGGAATTGTGTTCCAAATGCTTTGGTTTTAGCACAGCCTATAAAGTTTGTTCTCGTGTCTCTTTCCTTAACTTTAAAACACATGTCCAGAGCGTGGATCTGCAGCCTCTCTCTCCTTCCAGTTTGCAAGATTGGAAAGTTTTAATACGCAATACCTTCAATACCTTCATCTGTCTGATGCGCAGAGGGTGAAAAAGTATATGTATGAAGTCACTTACATAAACAAAAAGATTTATATCCCGGTTGTCAGAATGTTTAAAAAGTAATTTACTTCCACATACAACCAAGAAGCTGAGTTTTGCCAAAGACGGATGGCACTCAGGTTTGGAGTAGTTTGAATTTATTTTGAAATATAAAAGCCAAGCGAGCCAAGGAGTTTGTTTAACGATAGTTTGAAAGTCCCTGCACTACTTCTCATGTACTGTACACTAACATTTTGAAAACTAGGGCTCTCAGCAACTTAACTATGCAGAGAATATTTTCTAAGGCAATTAAATGTAAAGGATCTACAAATTAGAAAGGCTTTTGAAATACAAATGACTAGAACAGATACAGTATCGAAAACTACCGAAATCAATCTAGAGGAGTTTTTAAAATGTAACTTAAGAGCCACCTTTAGAAGTTATACAGTTTAAATAGAAGTAAAACAGATCAGCGTGTTTCTCTCCCATTAGCTCACTTAGCAACAGTTCTTCCCTGTTCAAGCCTTCGTAATAGAGATTTCATAAAAACAAAAGTACCAATGGACAATAGGCTTTCAATGTCACACATTCAATGTCACAGATTTAAGACCATTGAAGAAAAAGTGATGTCTTCTTTTCCTTGATATAGAAAGGAAGTAAAATAATACAATCTGCTATAACTTATGTCAGGGACTTTTCACAACTTTGTACATACTTACACTAATGTATGCAATGTTTCAACAACTATGAGATTAGATACTGTTATTATGAATATTTTACACACAGGGAAAATGAATAAAGAGAAATTAAATAGATAACTATTGCATATCAAAGATTCAAACCCAAGAAGATACCTTAATAAAGACTGCCTTTAACAACTGTACTATATGATACCAGAGAGTATGACAGAATCAGGTATAGTTTAGTTTAAATGCTAGCATTATCACTTACTAAGTGCTGAGATCTCTAGGATATGATCTATTGTAACTTTGATTTTCTTCTATATATAACACCATGGTTAGTATAAAATTATTCAGATTTTCAAAGGATATACTATCTTGGCATATATATTAAATACACAATACTACTCAGTTTCCACTGATATAAATATTTAACCTGTTTATTCTTCCCAACTTAGTGATGTAGCAATGTAGAGTTTCTAGTTAAACCCAGGGTAATGAACATGTTTATTTAAAAATTTTCCCTTTAAGAATTCCATTATGGTGTCTATAAAAGGGTTTAAAAAATGGGAAAGAATTGTCCAGAAGAATAAAACACTAGAGAGGAGAAGGTAGCATATAGGAAATTGAAAAAAAAATCTGGGGAAAAAAAGTTGGCAAGTGATGAAAGGCAACCAAGAGGAGAAACCTGGAATCCAAATATCTGAAAGCATCAAAAAGCCGAAGTAAATCACTATGCACCACATACCAAGGGAGAGCTCAAAATGTAAGATTCCAAGAACCTGAAAATGGAAAGTGGGTCAGAAAAAACACTGGAACTGGTTGAAAGTCTGTGGGAACAAGGGTTAGGGTAGAGTGAGGGTGCAGGGGAAAGGGATTAACTAAGAATATATGCATCACCCATGGACATAGACAACAGTGTAGTGAAGACCTGGGGAGGGAACAGGAACAGGATGAAGGGGGACCATGAAGAGGGGGAGGAGAATAGTGGACATATGTAATTCTTTCAACAATAAAGATAAATTTTTAAAAATATATAAACAAAAAAAAATTCAAATCCCTAGATAATAATGCAATTATCATAGAAAAATTATACTCGCAAGTCATACTACTTGGTAAGACTAAGACTGTATCAGAGTTATCAGAATTAAGGTAAGTAGATGAAGATAATCTGAGATTTTTTTCACGCAAAGATTCATTAATTCATAGCACAAATAATTATTGAATATCTACTATGTTCCAGGAGGTATTGTAGCAGTGAATTAAATTAAAAAGTAGTCCTTGCCTATATGGGGTAGGGGAAGTAAGGAGAGAAAGTTTATGAGAAAAGCAGTTAGATTTCTAGATGTCCTTTCTGTCTCCACACAATCAAGAGATCAGGTCTCGCTAATTCCTCCTGAAGAATGTAGAGCTGTGCTACACAATATGGCTGAACTAGACTCAGAGACACAACAAGCAGTAGAAGGTCTGGAAGCTATCTGAAAACATTTTACATGATGATGAGACATGTCTCCTACCCCAACAGGATCAATCCTTTCTTTACTGGGCTTTGAGAAAAGGGGCAGCTTCATTTAAACCACCAGGGGAGAATAATCTTGAAACATTGACATTCAAGAAATAATATGTAGTTGCTAAAAATTCATTCAAAACAAAACTGGTACATCCTTGACCAATTATTCTAAAGCAAAGCTCTTAATTTATCAGATACCACCAGCTTAAAAGCTGGGGGCTCTTTTTATGTCATGATGACCATGTGGGAATGGTTAGAAGGCAAATGGTGATGACTGAGTCTATAGCTTTAGAGTAGGACTAATAGAACTTTCCTACAGGTATGGAAAGTGGTGGATAATGATATTTCTGTGTCATTCAGTCCAATAGCAATTAGTCATGTGCGACTATTGAGCACTTTCAAAGGTGTCTCCTACAGCTGAGATACTAAATATTGCATTTTGTTTAATTTTTATTAATTTACAGTTTAGTAACCATTCATAGTGGCTACTTCACTGGATAGTACAGCACTAGAGAAAGTGATTAGAAAAAGTCATAACAGTGGTGCTTTCTGACTTTTTCTTGTCACTTTGAAAGAGGCCCAACATAAATGAATTTAGCAGGAGTCAACCAATTTGAAAAAGGAGACTGAAGAGAATACAGCTTTGCTAAAAAGTGTGCCTTTCAGTCTGTTACCTTCAATAGATACTGACTGAGGATGGCTTAATTTAGACATTATTCACTTAAAAAAACAACTAGCCTCTGTATCTCAAACAGCAGATCACCAGGGTTCTTAGGCCTCCTTCATTCTCATCCATCTTTGGCTTAGAGAGTCAAAAAGCTTTGTCTTGTTTCAGCCATTGGGCATTTGGTCTTTGTTAGAGTACTAAAATAAAGGCCCTAATTAATATATAAGTCTTGTAGAATTGTATGCTATCTTAAAGTATGTGCAATTAATTATTTTGATAAAAATTATGCTAAAATTATATTTTATAAGGCAAACAAAAAACACCTTAGTCAAAATAATGTTGAATATATCAAATATTTCTAAATTATATGGTTATATTAATTTTATTTTGTTAAACTAAATAACCTTATTATATTGTACTTGTAGACATATAACTCATTAAGCACCTTCACATATGCCTAGCTTAATATGCATAGTATCATTTATTAAGAATTACATTATTCATGGCCATATTCAGGACTAGTAATCTTGAGCTAATTCCTTGGTGCAGAATAGCTAAGTTTCACTTGCCTTCAAAAGTAATATGATGTTAGTGGGAAGAAGAAAAGACTTGGAAGTTAAAAGACCCAGGTGAATGCTGATTCCTCCCATCTTACTAGTATCCTACCAGCATTGCCCAAAGCCAAGTCATAGATTCTCTTTGATCCTTAGTCTACTCCTATCTATATGTCAAAGATAATCATCTTCTGTCTTCCCACTAAACGAAATCAGTCAAGTTCAAATGAAATAATATATATATATATATATATATATATGAAAGTAATATGTGTAGTCTTGTAAATCAAACTTGTAAGCCATAGAAAAGAAATTAATAGACACTCAACAGATTATGTGTCAAACTTTTAAGATAAGTTGCTTCTACAGTAGAAATGAGAGAGGATGTAAGGCAGAAGAGCAAGAACAAACAATCAATAAAGCTAGCTTTGATTGAAAAGCAGACAAGGTCTACTAGTATATTCAGCAAAAAAAATAAACATTTAAAATATTTATATGTATTAAGTAACATTTAGCTATATGAAATGAAGTAGCTTTGTTTCTAAACATAACCTGGACCAGACATATTAAAAGATTTCATTGTCTACCTCATAAATATTCCAGAATTTGGGAACTTCTGAGACTATACTGTCACTTTCCTAAAAATCTATGATTTAAAACTTAGAGGAAGGGTTTTTACCCCAGAAGTTTGTTTTTTTTTTTCCTTCTCTGGATGAATCGAGGACATCTTGAACTACTCTGATCTCTCCCCCCCACACCCACTCCACGTACACTACAAACACAAATCAGGGTCTCAATGCTGGCTTATATTTTTTAATTGAATTTACTAGGATGACATTGGTTAATATTATGATATAGGTTTCAAGTGTCTAACATGTCATCTGCATATGGTATTGTGTGTTCACCACCCCAAGTCAAATCTTCTTTCACCATTTATGCCGCCGTTCCCTCTTCTACCTCGCCCACCTTCCTTCCCTCTGGTGAGCACCATAGAGCTGTCTGTGTCTATGAGTTGTTTGTTGATTTATGGATAGCCATTCAGACAGGTGTGAGATGATATCTCATTGTGGTTTTAATTTGCATTTCTCTGATGATTTGTGACATCTTTTAATATCTTTTGGCCATCTGTATGTCCTCTTTGGAAAAGTGTCTATTCGGATCCTTTGCTCATGTTTTTATTGGGTTGTTTGCTGTTTTGGTGTTGAGTCTTATAAATCCTTTATAAATTTTGGATGTTAACTTATGGGATGTATTATTGACAAATATGTTCTTCCAGGCAGTGGGCTGTCTTTTTATTTTGTTGATGGTTCCTTCGCTGTGTAACACTTTTTAGTTTGATGTAGTCCTTATTGTTTATTTTACCTTCTGTTTCCCTTGCCCAAGGAGATACATCAGAAAAATATGTTGCTATGATAAATATCTGAGATTTCACTGCCTTTGTTTACTTCCAAGACTTGTATGGGTTTGAGTCTAATAGTTACATCTTGAATCCATCTAGAGTTTATTTTTGTGTATGGTATAAATTTTTCTTCTTAAAGGGTAATGTATAGCGATGCAAAGGAATACCTAGTTTCTTGTAGAAGGTAAGATAAGAAATGGACTAGAATTAATTTACATTCCCTTGCTTCCTTGTTTCTTTCATCAGCATTTCTTGTTTTCAATTTGGACAGCTGAGCTCTATTAGAGTGTTTGATAATTTATGTTAAAGTTAACTGAGAAAGAAGAATCTGTTAGGCAACAACCATCTGTAGCTAAAAATGTTTTTCTATTTAATTAGCCAAGGTAACTGAGGTTAGAGACTTAGTTGATTCTATTAAGTTTCCCTGACTATAAAATAAGCTAAACATGACAAAAAATAAATAAACATAGAAGAATAGAGCTATAGAATTTGCAATTGTCAATTATTATTAAAAGCATTTTATATTGTAGCCAGATAATCCTCTTACTATAAAAAGTCACAATGATAATTGAAGGTAAGAGGACAAAAGCAAAGTTAAGACTTTGAATGGCTCCTTATTAAAATGAAACACGTAGATTGCATTAAAAACAAAAAATGTGAATTTAATGAATAGATGAAAATATCTTTGTCCTAAAAATTACCCCAAGATACTACCTAACAAAAATATATTTTATTACTTCAAATCCAAAAAATAGAATTGACTTATTTAATGACAGAACTAAAATGGCAGGAATTACTTTCAAAGTATATTTTCTAAGTTATATAATTATCATTGATTTTTTTTTAGACCTTAAAAACAATGTCTTAATCCATAATGGAAAGTCTTGGCATATTTGTTTTAAATGCTATTGTTCTGCAAAACAGATGTAACATCCAATAACCAATCTGCTTTGAGATAATTTTAGTCATAGATACAGTAAATATACCAGTAAGTTTTAAAACCCATTCTGTACTCACTCATTTAAGGATTTAATTATAGTTTGTGCAGTTAAGCTTAATTTCTTCTTAATAAAAAAATATAGGAAAATCATGGCAATATAAGGCAATACAAATAATGAAATAAGAAATCATTTTTCCTTTCAGCTATTTTTAACTCTTCAAAACTACATTTTCTTGATTAAATTTTTTAAAAATTGGACCATGAGCATTCACTTTCACCATTATTACAGGCATAATATTACACAATATTATGCTTTATTGATTGCCCTGGAAATGTTTTAATGATGTAACTAGGATTCTCTTTTCTCTCTCATCACAAGATTTTGTGTCTTTTTTCATTCAAAATATTGTACAAAATGGGAATAATAAAGGAAAGCAAAAGCATGAAATATTTATCTAAGAATCCAAACATTGAAAAACAAGCAGACCCATCAGCATGGGGAATCTACTCTTCTATATAACCCTTTTCCTAGATAGCAGATAGCACAAATATTTAAATTTTTATGCCCCCTGGACTGCAGAACTTACCTTACTTTCAAGTTTAATATTTTTCATAACACATTTTGTAATATGCTAGCCAGCAAGCATTCATCCTGACCCTGGGTATGGTGACTACAAATTTCTGTGGCCTTTCGCCTCACAACATCGTGGTCTACTACGATTGCTTCTAGTGGTTGTCACCTCATGAATCCACAAATGTACTAGCACCCAATACATTGTCCATCTTTTCCAATCCCCATAGTTTTATCATGTATTACAGGTGTTATTATAACACTTTCTGGACTATCCTCAAATACCGAGTGGCAAATTCTTCCTTTTTCTGGATGTAAAATACTACTGAATCATTAACATTGAACTTATGGCCAGCAGGGTTATGTAACTCTTGCCTGAATGAGGCCGATCTAACACATACATTTCCTCTATAAACAAATCACAGTTTCCAAACATTTGATTATTATGCATAGGGGGAATTTAAAACAACAAAGTCTCTAACAAAACAAAACAAAACAAAACAAAACAAAACAAAACAAAACAAAAAAACCCTAGACAAAAATGCAAAAAAATATGGCCCCAAATAGACCACAGAAAGGAAACTGATTTACCATCAGAGAGCTGAAACAAGACAGCAGCAAGTTCCATTGTATGATCTCAGATGGGAACCTGCTTGCTTTTTTTTATTTATTTGTTTTTGTTTTGTTTTTTTACCAATATCTCTCTTTCATTTATAGGACATATAAATGAAAACATTTATAGGATCACCCAATACATTCTGAGTATTTACTATGGGAAAAGCAGTGTTTTAAACACTTTACTTATTGTATTTGTTACAGTTCAGCTGCAGAGAGAATCTATACCTTCTCATATTTTTTCCAAATGATTTATTATAGGATGTTAAATGGCTTACAGAATCACTGAGAGGGCTGGGGAAAACAAAGAAACACACACACACACACACAAAAAAAAAAAAACACAATTCTATGTTAAATTTTCAAGAACTCCTAGAGCCAGCATCACAACTAGCCATGGAGAAGGTGACCACTGCTGCTATAATAGGAATCAGCCTGGAAAACTGAGAATCTTCCAGTATAGCAGCTAGACCCAGAACTGCGTCACCTCTGTCAGAATGTTTCAGCCGTCAAGATTAACTTACTGACAAGACCACAGAGTCATTACCAACAGGAAACCGCATCTACTGCTGCTGGATTCAAGACTGTCTTATTGGCTAGTTTATCCACATCACAACTAAGGACTCATTCTCTCTTCTATACTTTGATACAGTTCGTTTCTTCTTCTTTCTATTCATCCGTTCTATGCTCCTCTTTGCTACAGACTAACTTTTCTCCAGTCTCCAGTCCACGAATAAGAAAATATAGCTTGTGACCTCTCGAGTTTGATATGTTCCATGGAATTTAGAAAAATTGAGCTGGCTCTCAATCCCAACTTCAAAATCAAAGGAAGGATATCAATTGGGTAAGATGTTTACCACACATTAACATTTGTCACTGTAGTAACAGATATAAGGATTAGAGCAAAATTATCCTCAAAAATTACTTAAGCCAAACACATGGAGAGAAACATTTAAAGTGCTGAATGAGAATAAGGGACTATTACCTATAATTATTCACCTAGAGAAAATGTCAGGTAAAATTAAGACAATTTTGGAGGTACAAAAACTCAAGAAATTAACCAGCAGCAGAACTATACTACAAGATATGTCAAATAATGACCTTTAGGCAAAATAAAATCATACCAGAAAAATAACATGTATCTGCACCAAGGAATGAAAAGCACTACAAATGACCATCAGGTGGGTAAATTGAAAACATTTTTTATTTATAAAAATTAACTTAATGACCCTAGGCTATTTGGCTCAATAGATGGAGTACTGGTCTGTGACCAATCAGAAGTTAATCTGGTGAACTGCAAAGGCAGAATCTAAGGTGGGTACTGAGGAGGGGTTTTAAGGGCAATAGCTGTTTGGTGTAAGGTGAAAGAAAGTAGTTCAATTTTTTAATGACTGATTTGGCAGTATGGTGCATATGGCTGGTTATCAGCCCAGATATAGGGATTATGTGTTTTTGTCTGCCAAAATTATCTTCTGATGAAAAAGGATCCCCCCCCCAACATTTAAGCAATCGTATCCTATATAATCTATCTATATTACTAAGAAGGTAATATGCCAATTAGACCAGGTTGACCAGCCTGGATGTGGGGACCAATACAGAAACTATTAGGGGCGCTTAGGCCAGCAGGGGAGGGAAGCTGAGGGCAACCAGGCAGGCAGGGGGCATGATCAGGCCAGCAAGGAAGTTGGGGGCATGATCAGGCCAGCAAGGTAGGGTAGTTAGGGGCAATCAGGCAGGCAGGCAGAGGCAATTAGGGGCAATCAGACAGGGGAGAGCAGTTGGGGTTGAGATCAGGCAGGCAGGCAGAGGCAGTTAGGAGCCAGCAGTCCCAGATTGTAAAAGGGTGCACTGGGCTAAGGGAACTCCTGTCCCATACACAAATTTTGTGCACTAGTAGGTAAATAAGCCACCTAAACATAGATGTACAAACCTCAAACAAAATATTAACAAACAATATCAGAGAATGCATAAAAAGAAATATCACATTATCCTAATACTGTTAAAATTGGTTTAATATCAGTAATGCTAACATATCTAGATATATTATCATATACTAGAGGCCCAATGAATGCATGTTGTGCAAGAGTTGGCTTTCCTTCCCCCAGCTGCTGGTATCAGCTTCCCACTGGCACCTGGGATCTGGTTTCCCTCCAGTCACCAGAAGACACCAGGGACCCGGCTTTCCTCACAGCCCGGCTTTGTCCAGAAAAGTTGTCTAGAAGGATGTCTGGTCTAATTAGAATATTACACTTTTATTATTATAAATAATAGAAAAAGCATATGCTTGTATCAGTATATTTGGAATATAGTCAATTGATAAAATCAAAATCCAATCCTAATAAAAACTACTACCTACAAACCCTAAATGGAAGGTATCCTGTTATCAACCTGATAAAACTATCCACCAAAATCTTACAGCTAATAAAATTCTTTTTTTAAATCATTACCTGATATGTTGTTTATTGATTTTAGAGAGGGGAAGGGAAAGTGAAATATTAATGTGAGAGAGAAATATTGATCAGCTACCTTTCCTATATATTCCAACTGAGAATGGAACTTGCAACCTAGGTATATGCCCTAAATGGGAATCAAACACCCCATCCCGAGCTTTCTGTGTGTGAGCCAATGTCCCAACCAACTGAGTCACACAGGCTAGTACTAATATTATTCTTTTGAAATACTGAATGCTTTCTTCTAAGATCAGGAGCAACGCAAAGATGTTTGTTTTTAGCACTTTTGTTCAACTTTGTACAAACATTGTATATCATTGTGGTTTAAAAGAGAAAAACAGTGAAAATAACAATGAAGTAAACAAATCTCTCTATATAAAATCCTAATATGCAAGTAGACCAAACAGCAGAGCAACTGAACAACTGGTCGCTATGACGTGTGCTGACCACCAGGGGGTGTGTGAAGAACATGGCAGCAGCAGCAGAGCACAGAACATGGTGAGTGTCGGCCATGGCAGGATGGTGGAGCAGGTGAGCGGGGGTGCCAGACCAAGGCGGGGCATCAGTCAGTGTCATCGGGGCAAGCCTCTGATGGTAACTGAAAATTCTTTGCTCCTGCTGCTGGCACCACTCCCACTGGCATATGCTGCTGGTGCCAGAGCTGCCACTTGCACCCGCTGCCATTGCCTGGCACCCACCAGATCTGAGCAGCAGATACCAACCCCAATTGCCCCTCAGGGCTTCTCTACCTCACCCTGCTCTTGAGGGGCGATCAAGGCCAGTAGCTACCTCTCATTACCACTGCCAGTGCCAGAGCCACTGCTTGCACCCAGTGCTGGCACCAGCCCACTCGCACTGGTGCCAATTGCTCCATGTTGTCAGCAGGTGCAAGCTGTGACTGCCAACCCGGATCACCCTTGAGTGCTTCTCTACCTCCCCCTGCTCCTGAGGGACGATTGGGGAAGCAACTGCGGCTCGCACCCGCTGCTGGTATCAGCTCCACTCATTCCACACCATCAGCAGGTGAGAGCAAGGCTGGCACCATCAGCATGTGGGAGTAGTGGCAGCAGGAGCGGGGCTGCTAGCAGACAGGGAACTGGAGGCCATAGCAGGAGGTGCCAGGTTGGGGCACAGAGGATGGGCCAACACCTTCCCTTGTGCCCACCATAGCCTCTTGCCCACAGTTCCCCTCAAGGTGCATGAATTTGTGCACTAGGCCCTTAGTAGATAAATAAATATGTAAATAAATTTCTTATATATTAGAAAAAAAATAAGACTGTGCTTATGTACAGATGATAGTATCATTTATGTAGAAAATCCAAAGAGATCTACAAAAAATGCCAAAACTGAGAAGTGAGTTTAGTAAAGGCAGAGGATCAAAAGTAAATATACAAAACTAGCTATATATTTCTTATTTCTGTATACAAGTACAAAACAATTAAATAATGAAATTAAGATGTCTTTTACAGTAGCATCAACAAAAATCAAATACAATATGTGGGCATATTGTATTTACTAAAATGCATGCTAGATCTGTATGTTGAAACACTCAAAATCTTGCTGAGTGGCATTAGAAGACAGCTAAAATTGAAATGATGAAAATAGATACCATGTTTATTAATCAAAATACCCAACACTGTAAAGGTTCTAATTTTATCCATTTGTATATATAGTATTACGAAATCCTAACAAAAAATCCATCTCAGCAGGTATATATGTTGAAATTGACGAGGTGATTCTAAAACTAAATAGAACCTAGAATAGCCTGAATTTTAATAGAGGACAATGTTAGCACATTCACACTACTTCATTGCAAGGATTACTATCAAACTACAATTATCAAAACATTGTAGTATTATGTTAAAATTAACATATATAACAATGCAACAGAGATAGGAAGTCCATATATATTATCAATTAATTTTTGAGGAATATCATTCAGTAGTGAAAAGGTAATCTTAACAAATGGCACTGGAACATTACATATATTTATGCCAAAAAAAGAAAAAATGAACTTTGATTCTGACTCAACACTATATACAAAAATGGACATGAAATGGTTTATATAATTAAGTATAATAGCAAAAATTGTATAATTATTAGAAAAAAAAGTGAAGGCTTTGTTGATGCTAATTTAGATAAAGAATTTTTAGAAGTCAAAAACATAAAGTATAAAATAAAAATTGTTTAATTGGACTTTCTCAATATGAAATATTTTATTCTTCAATGAACACTTAAGAAAATTAAAAGCAAGCCACAGACAGGGAGGAATATTTGTATATATATATATATATATATATATATATGATAAAATATTTATATATGTATACTTATAGAATTCTTAAAGCTCAATGAAAGAAAGGATGCAATAAAATCATGCAAATTATTTAAAAATGATAAAATCCATTGTAAGTGAGGATATTGGAGGGATTGATTGCAAAGCCTATAGTCACTATAAAGAGAAAACACTTTGGAGTTACTTAAGAAGTTAATCATGGTCTCATATAACTCAGTAGTGTCATTTTTATGCATTTGCCTATGATAAATAACAACTATCTTCAAACAAAGCCATATACATTCTTGGATGTTTACAGAAGCTTTATTTCTACCTAGAGGCCCGGTACACAAAATTCATGTATGGGGGAGGGGGTACCCTAGCCCAGCCTGGGTCCTCTCCAATCTGGGACCCCTTGGGGGATGTCTGACTGCTGGTTTTGGCCTGATCCCTAGGCACAAACAGGCAGGGCAGAGCAGTTGGGGGTGAGATTAGGCAGGTAGGCAGGCATGGGTGATTAGGATGGGGCCGAAACCAACAGTTGGACATCCCCCTCACAATCCAAACTGCTCATCTGCCTGCCTGCCTGATCGCCCCTAACTGGTCCCCCTGCCATCCTGAGTACCCCTAACTGCCTCTGCCTACCAGCCTGATCACCCCCAACTGCCCCCCTGCCACTGGCTTGGTAGCCCCCAACTCTCCCCCCTGGTCTGGTCACTCCCAACTACCTTCCCTGCCAGCTTGGTTGCCCTTCACTGCCCCACTCTATTGGCTTGGTTACTCCTCACTGCCCCCCCCCCCGCTGGCCTGGTAGCCCCTTACTGATCCCTACTGCTGGCCTGGTCACCCCACACGGCCTACTGGTCAGTCATTTGGTCATGCCTCATTAATCCCCCCGCCGGCCTGGTCTTCCTAAGCAGCCTGCTGTTAGGTTGTTACTGTGAGGATGTCTTTACCAATTTGCCTAATACCCTTCTATTAGTATAGACTGCCCCAAACTGGAAACAATCCAAATGTTCATCAAGTGATGTGACTTCTTTTAATACAAAATACCACTTAGCAATAAATAGAAATGAATTTTTGATATCCACAACATGCAGATGAAGCTCAAAAGCATTATGTTAAGTACACAAAGCCAGACATAAAGTACTATACACTGAATGATTCCATTTGCAGTTGACCCTTGAGCAATATAGAGGTTAGAGATGCTGACTTCCACAAGTGGAAAATCCATCCATAATTCTGATGTCCCCAAAACTTACATTGTTCCTCAGAACCTGTAAGCCATTGGTTCCATGACCTCTGCAGGTACCAAAATCCATGGACACTTGAGTGACCTATATAATGGCATAGAACAATGCAGATGGTTTGGCCTCTACATCTGTGGATTCTCAACCTTGGCCAGAAAATATTGATTTTGATCTGTAGTTGATTGAATCTGTGGATGTGAAATTCAGGAATATGGTCCTGACAATATACTTATTGAAAAAAATCTACCTATAATTGGACCATGCAGTTTATACCCTTGATTATTTGTTCAAAGGTCATCTCTATGATGAAATTCCAGAAAAAGGAAAAATTGTAATGGTAAAATGCAAATTAGTGAGTGACAGAAATGGCAAGTAAGTGGAGGGGACTGTCTACAATATTACAAGAGGAACATTTTGGAGCTGAAGAAAATGTTCTCTATTGTGATTATGGTGTTTGTTATAGGACTGCATGAATTTGTCCAAACAACAAATTGTATACTTAAAATTTTTAATGTTTTCTTGTGTATAAACACAAATTAGATGTTTAAATGTCTATATAGATGATCCCATTTAATACTTTATAGGTTAAATGTTATTACAATCATTATATAATTAGGAAATCAAGGTTTGACTTTGGTTATATGACCACCAAATTATAGAAACAGAACTGTTACCTTTAACATGCTGCTTCAGAATCTAAATTGAATGCTTAAATCAAGTTATATGCCACCTCCACACCACTATTGCAAGAAGCAAACAAAAAAAGCTAGTAAGCCAATTTAGATAAATCCTATTTCCAAGGCTCCCCAAAAAGCAATACTGGTTCTATCTTCTTAATCATTTTATATGATCCTATCTAATAAAAAGGTAATATGCAAATTCACCCTAAAGGCAGAATGACCAAAACGACTTCTCAACCAGCCACTATTAGGTGCACTTACCACCTCTTGGTCCCTTTCCCCAGCCCTCAGGCTCTGATTGCCCAATGGCGAGTGGGAACTGGGGGTGGGTGGTAAGGTATGTGGGTGGAGCCAGGCTAAGGCCCCCACCCCGCCAGTCACCCCACACTCAGAGGGCAGCCCACAGCAGAGGTAGCACTAGTAAGTGGGCAGGAATGGCCAAATCTTCTTGGTCCCTTCCCCCCGCTGTCTGGCTCCTACCACCTGATGGTAAAACCAGGGTGGGTAGCGGCGGCAGAAGGGGCCAGCTGCTGGCAGCCAGGAAAGATGGCAATGATCACAGGCTAGGCCTAGGGACTGTACCCATGCACAAATTTCATGCGCTGGGCCTCTAGTTTACATGTAAACAAATATATATACATATATATATATAATTATATATATATATTGGTATAATATATAAACTACTGTGCAACCTGCCAAATTTCTCTAATTTTACTAAAAATATAATCAATACAAAGTAAGTTCTATACCAAACAAATTAATTCTTTTCCTTCTTTCAATTACATGTTTGATAAAGCAAGAATGAAAACTTGGCTTGTTTTCTCTTTTTAAATAAATCAGAGATAGGATTTAATCACAGGCTGAGGTATGAAACAGAAAGGGAATAATCTTCCTCTTCTGCAAAACCTGTTAAGTAAATTAAGAGATTATATGGGAATGATTCCAGCATAAAGAAAATGTGATAGATGTACAATACCCTGCTGGTCCCCAGTCTCAGCAAACAGGCCAATGAAAGTCTTTTTTTTTTTTAATTCCTGCCAACATTTTCTATATAAGTCCCATTTCCTAGGATTACGTTTCTTGAAGTTAACCTGCCAACCTGAGGTGCTCACCTCTCCTCTAAAGAGCAGCCGGCTCAGCTCCCGGGAAATCTCGCTTACACTGTTATCTGAAGTGTCAGGGCAGGGGCTTCAAAGGGAGACAGCTGCAGAATGCATCTCACAGCTCCTTGATCTCCGGACAGGAGTGTGCGCCTACTTCTCAATTGTCTACGGGGAAATTTAGAGTTTACTCTTGGAATGTTTAAAGGGGAATCGTTCTGATAAAGGTGAAATGGGGAGACAACTCTTCGTCTAAGTGATAGTACCCATTTAACGTGGCTTAACGCCGACATGTTAAACTTCCACCCAGACCTGTTTTGGCAAATATTTGTTAAGCATAGACTATTATGTGAAAACCACGTAACGCCACCTGTTTCAAAGCGTACTTATCATTTGGAGATACATGCTGAAATGTGTATGGATAAAATAATGTATGTCTGGGTTTACTTCAAAATAATATAGAAGGAATCACTAGATGGGGAGATAGGTAGAACTGGCCATGGTTTGATGGTTGCTTGAACTGGGATAACAGGTACCTGGTATTTTATTATACTTTTCCTTTGTTTTAGGATCTATAAGTATTTCCATAATAAAAATAAAATCTTTATACCATTAACAACGAAAGCTACATCTCAAAACCACTGTTTATGCCCAAATGAAAAAATAGCTATTTTCTAAAATTCCTTGACAAGTTAGTTATTAAAAACATGACCACATATTTTATTTGATGCAATGTTTTATATACATGATAATTATGGGTTTGTGTCTCTCCAAAAAAAAAAAACTATAAATTTTTATTTCGTATTTACTAATCACTCTGCTTTAACTCACTTGTGGATTTAAAAATCTTTTGTGGGATGGCCTGGGGATCTACATCCTCACATAAGTCTGGCTCACATAGCTTAGCGGTTGAGCATTCAACCCATGAACTAAGAGGTTGTGGGTTTGATTCCCTGTCAGGGAACATGCCCAGGTTCCCAAGCTTGATGCCCAATAGGGGTGTGCAGGAGGCAGCCAATCCATGATGTTCTTCTCTCATCCATGTTTCAATCTATCTAAAAATCAATAAAAATATATGTTAAAAATTTTCATGCAGTGATTTGTTCCACAGAACTGAGAAAGAGGGAAATTTAGCAGCACCAAAGAACATGTTTTCCAAACTATCACTGATCATATCTCCCTCACCCCAACTATCCCCACCTCCAACTCCTGTCCCTGGTACGTATGATACAGTGTATCAACCAATGCAACACAATTTTGAAAGAAAGGGGTTCTATTGTGAGTTACCAGACCGTAGGCATAAACTGAGACTGCCCCAAGTGAACCAGGATATCCTATCTAATAAAAGAGAAGCATGCAAATTGACCATATCTCCGCTATACCCATAAGCCACACCCATCAGCCAATCAGGAGTGAGTATGCAAATTAACAAACCCAAGATGGCGCTTTATTTATATATCTTGAAGACTGCTTAGAACAGTGGTTCTCAACCTGTTGGTCGCTACCCCTTTGGGGGTTGAACGACCCTTTCACAGGGGTCGCCTAAACCATCAGAAAAATGCAAATATTTACATCACGATGCATAACAGTAGCAAAATTTCATGGTTGGGGGTCACCACCACATGAGGAACTATATGCAAGGGTTGCGGCCTTAGGAAGGTTGAGAACCACTGGCTTAGAAGGAAGTCAAGCGCTACAGAAGGGAGGAAAGCTGCGGAGAAGCAAGCAAGTGGGGTACAAAGAAGGGAGAGAGGCAGGCAGGGGGGAAGCAGGTGGAGATGCAGAGAAGGGAGGGAAGCAAGCAGGGCAGTGGAGATAGGAGAGAAGCAAGAGGGCAGTGGAAACTGCATTGGGCCTCTAGTAGTTATTATAGTTGGCATATCTGTAATGTGACCACTTATTTATGCTGAAAGGAACTTAATTATTTGTCTAGTTCTACAATGCTATTACTTTGCAAATAAAAACTGAGACCCATAAGGTTATAAATTGATATTTTAAATAATAAACTATAAAGTATCACAGATTTTTCCTTCTGTTCTTATAAAAATTTCCCTTACAGATTATATTTGGTAGCTGCTATAATTCCAAGGGTTCTTAATAATTTTCCGTCTAAAAGTTATTTTTTTGGTAGTCTAATTTCATGTCTTTTTAAATTTGAAGTGATGACCTATATCTCACTCAATCCTTGCTTGAAAGAATTTCAGTCATGGCAAGAACTAAGGTAGGTCAGAAAGCTAAAATTCAATTACAAAACAAAACTTCAGATATTCCCCATGTTCGTCAGAATGGTCAGGTTACAGTATGATAGCAAATGAAGCCTGAAATTTCAGCGACGCGTGACAAAAAATATTTCTCCACTTGGTACTCACAATATTTCCCTCCGCACCATTCCACTGGGGAATCCAAACTGCTGGGGGATCCAAAATGCTTCCACCTGGGGGCTCTGCCTTCTCATCACAAATCCCTACTCCACTATGACAGGAGAAACAAGGAGAATGAGCCACTGCTCTTTCTTAGGGCTCTTTCAGGAAGTGACTCTGATGGCTTCTGATCACATTCATGGATCCAAACTAATCATTTAGTGCCACCTAATTTTTAGGGGCCAGGCAATCTACTCTTCCTTTGAAATGGGATTTGGTGAACAGAAGTACATCTTTCAGGAAGCCACAGACACTATTCCACCAACGGAGTGGCTATTTCCATTCTTCAAGCAAAAGCATGCAGTAACAGTTGTGAGGCCATGATGTCAGCTGCCCTCCAACTCAGCATGATGGGGTCCAAATACCGCAAGTGATATAAATGATTTGTAGAAAAAAAAGCTTTGCACAAATGTCTTTAGGAGCCTTCCCTGTTAGCAGGGAAACAAGGATTCATGAAATTATTCTAAACAAAATGCTGCAAGCTATAATTTAATTTGTCTTTCGGGTGTTCTACAAGGATACAGGCAAAAATGTCCATCACAACCCTCCGTGAGAGGGTTGGTATCTCTCAGTATCTTCTGGTGAGACATTTTAGTTACTTAATATTTGTTCATTATATTCCCAGCCATGGGTTTTCTAATTTTGTTTATATGAACTATACAGATCTTCCTACTTTAGATAAAATGTCAATGTTGCTGTTAGGTTAAGAACTATTGTCCATGCTAGTAGGGAAAAAAAAAGAGAAAGGAAAAAAATCCATCATTGTTTTAAGGGAGTGAGCTTGAATCAATTTAGATATTATCATTACTGTTTTGCATCCTGGAATTTATAAATTTGTAAATTTTCATTTTCTTATACAAATGGTTTTAAAATACCTTTTTTATTTGTGAATAAACTTATTATCTGGTGTTCTTAAATTAAAAAAAAATGTCTATTGATTATAAACCTGTTCTGAGGGCAAAAAACAAAGATTTTACAATCTATAATTCACTATACTGACTGTATTCAATTAGTGATAGAAGTGATAGAAGTGATAGAAGACTAATGTGGGGAAAGAATATTTAAAGATCTAAAGATACAATTATTTAAGAGAACATTGGGTAATGACTTAGATGGAATGATAACTACTTCCCATACATTTAGTGGAGATGTGAATTATTATTAAGAACGATCATAAAACACCTCAATCTACCATTTATGCTTAAAAGATTGTGAACTAACCATCTTTGGTGCTCTAATTCTGGAATCTTCTCTGCTATTTATAATGTAATACAGACAAGCCACTTAAATTCTTTTCTAGCTTTACAATATCCTTATTAGTGAAAATCATATTCTCCTTTCCACAATGCATTAGAAAAAGACTGTAGCTAGTAGACAAAATTGAACTAATGAGGTAGAAACTTGAATTTAAAGTTGGCTTTCTTCTTTAAATTCTCTTTTCTTTTCTTCTCTGGACTACATAATTGGCAGTCCTAAGAAAGTAGCCTGAGGCAGTTCTTTTTGAATTAGCTAAATCATGACCCTGGCCTGAAGAGCAGGAATTAACGCTTAAGGCAAAGATAACTGTGTATTCAGGTAATCGTGTAATTTATCATCCCAACTGGGAAAATTCTGAGAGTAAAACGAGGAGCTATTAGTAATTTCGTCTGGAAAGTAGGAAAAAAAACAACTTTGATCTTTTACTTTGACCTTTCTATGTATAAACTGCCTCCAATAAGATGCAACCAGCTTAAAGAAGCAGTTATGGACGGCCCATAATGGATGATCTATGTGAGATTACAACATATTAGCTCAACCAGTTTTTATATCCTATGGAGCATAAATAAGTGATGCCCCCCAAAAAACAGGAGCAGGGTGCAAAGTCGGGGGGACTCAGTGTTGGTATGAGTTACCAAAACTTTTGGTCTTGGGAAAACTGCTGAACCCATGAAATTAATGTATAACTATGATACACTGGAAACAAGGGAACAGCATCCTAAGCTACTTCACTTCCCTGGTTATCCTTATGAACACCCATCACTTCATATAATATGAAAGCATCTCCTCCTCGCAATGTTAATATACAACACAATGTACATTAGCCTTATCTTTGGAATTTCAGTGCTTTGGTGGAGGTGGGGAGCAGGTAGGAGAGGAAAGATGAATAACCAGGTCACCATCATCTTTGGGTTAAAGATTAGGTTTCCAGTAAAGGTGGAACATCAAAAGAGTATTACCAGTAAATTTAGATCCTTGAGAAAGTGTATTTAATTGAATGTTATTCCATTTTAAATGTCCATGACCAAAAGCAAGTAATATTTTACCCGGCATCACAGTCTATGTACTAACCAATAATTCCACATATCTTCAAAACCATGTGAGAATAAGCTGAGAGGTTGACAAATAAAGTGCAAAATAAGAGAAAATGGGATTCTTCTGAAAGCTTTTTAAGTAATCCAAATATACGCTTAACAATTGGACTGAATAGTGTCTATGGAAACTATTAGAACAAAGGTTTAATCTACTGCCATCTAGTGGGAGCTTAATTTATATTTAATCGTGAGCTACTGACAAAAAAACAAAAGCAAAAAACAAAATAACCATCTCATTTCAAATTACAGAGAATCTAAGGTATTATCTACTCCAGTGGCTTCAGCCTCCTGGTGCTCTGGACTGATATCTGAATGACAGGAGGTGGGTGGTGGACTCCGAGATCCCACCTCTCAGACCACCAGATCGGTCACAGTTTTATCTGCTCTACATTTTCAACTTCTGACCTGGTTTCATTTGAAGAAAGGATTCCACTTCTAAAAAGGAAAAATAATGTTGAAAGACCTTATTTAGATTTATGTCCATCACTCTATAAATGAAGATACCAATGAGCATTCATTTTCTAATACACAATTGGCTAGAGGCACAACTAGCAGTAGAACTAACATCTTTTGATTCCCAATTTCATTCTAATTTGGGGTTTGAAGTTATTTAATTTAAAAATAGATTATTTCCCTGAATCGTATTTACAATAACTTGACTTTACTAGCTCCCTTGCACTAGGAGAACCCTAAGTGGCAACAGAATCTCAAAATAAACCAATGGAAATGAGATTATGTCCATAAATTACAGTTACACTCTGTCAAATAAACATTTAGTCTAGAATGTCCTCGAAATAATAAAGTAGCCTCTGGGAGTTATTTCCCTCTTTTCTCTTGGATTCATTTAATTTTAGAGGTATAAAGGAAATCACAAAGCAGTTAATTAAGCTTTCATTTTTAAAAGGACTTCATGTTTTATAAAACACAAAACTATAAATTCTGCTGGGGGGCCGAGAAATTGAACTATTGGCCTCAAGTTAGTTTGAGTGTTTTTCTAGCTTTCCTGACCAACCACTACAACACTAGGATAGATAAGTGAAAAACCAGAGATAAAAATTTGCGAGAGGTGTTTTTATTGTTTTGTCTGTTATTTGTTTATGATGGGGGAAGGCTGTGGATTTTTACCACTGGGAGAAAAGATTTCGTTGAAAGAGAAATCAAAGGTGAATATGCAAATTGTCCCCTCAGGTGTTGGACTGACCATGAATTTGACTGCTTGTTATGACGTGTGCTCAACACCAGGGGGTGGCGTGGAAAGAAGGCAGGCCCAGGCCAGCAGCCAGCAGCTGAGGGAAGGAAGGCCCTGTCAGCACTGATCACCCGCTGGCCTAGGGAGTCTATCAGCGCATGGCTTTTGTGCATCAGGCCTCTAGCAAAATGATATAAAAATATGCAAATTGACCAAATGGCAGAACGACCAGTCGCTATGATACATGCTGACAACCAGGGGGCGGACGCTCAATGCAGGAACAGGGGGGTCGCCACTCAGCCAGAAGCCATGAGCCAGGTGCAGTGGCAGTCTCCCACCTCCACAGCAGTCGGGCACACCCCCTCCCATCCCCCGAGGGCTCCAGGACTGTGAGAGGGACCAACCCCCCTCTCATAAGAACATGAATTTTGTGCTCCGGGCCTCTAGTTAAGTAATAATTGGCATAGTTTCCTTGCTGTTAGCTCTGGTTTTCATTGGCGTAAAAATAAGCATTCTGAAAATAAACTCCTTAAATACTTCACTAGTGATGTACTCTCTCAGCTGGTGCAGAAAGCAAAGGGAGTAGCTGTTATGTTGGCTTGCATTCTTGCCCACAAATAGAAAATTGTTAGTAACTGGAAAAAATAAAGGAATCTTGGGAGAAAAATGAAAATAATTATCAAATTCTGCCAGGACGGTTTGGCTCAGTGGATAGAGTGTTGACTTGCGGACTGAAGGGTCCCAGGTTCGATTCCGGTCGGGAGCATGTACCTTGCTTGTGGGCACATCTCCACTGTGCGGCGTGCAAGAGGCAGCTGATCGATGTCTCTCATAGATGTTTCTGACTTTCTATCTCTCTCCCTTCCTCTCTGTAAAAAAATCAATAAAATATATGTGTTTTTTTTTTAAAAAAAGAAAGAAAATAATTATCAAGTTCTGACTGTAGAGGGAGATAATATAGGGCACAGGCAGAATCATATTGTGACCCTGAACACTGCTAATGAGGCTTTAAGCCACATCAATGGGCCTAGTATCTTCATAGCACAGAGAGTCCTGTGGCTGCCTGTACCCATTAGCCCTTGCATGGAGCATTTGTATGAATTCTAGGTGTCCGGATTGTAGGAGAACCACAAATAAAGTGAAGAAAACTCAAATGAGAGGGCTTGAAACTATTGTTTTTCCAGTTTTGGGTCTGTTTTTTTGTTTGTTTGTTTGTTTTAGGAGATAGCACCATAAATTATGCAATAAGTCTAAACACTTTAATTATATACTAATATACATTGATCGGCAGTATTTCCATAATAAACACCAATCACAACGTTGAACTAGAATGGAAGAGGCTAGGTTTATTGTCTGCAGTTTCCATGGCATACTTAAGAAAGGAATACAGTGATACCTCGAGATACCAGTGCTCTAACATATGAGATTTTTGAGATACGAGCCATCAAGCCAGCGATTTTTGCTTTGAAATACGAGCAACATTTGAGATAGGAGTAATCCTGCGGATTGGCCAGCTGCACACGACCAACCAGTTTACCTCGACTCGAGCGTCTCATAGTTTCCTACGCCTCAAGGTTATGGAACGAATTAAACTCGTTTCTCGAGGTACCACTATATTGAGAAAATTGAGGAAGAAACTGGACATCAGTTTATACATAAAGGATAGAAACTATGGATACTTCTATTTTATGCTTTGCCTTTGCAAAATTAAACTGATTCAGTTAAACTATAAACCAAACCAACCAAACCAAAACAAAACAAAAAAACAAAACTTACATTCTCCTCAGGGGAGGGCAGTTAGGGGTGATCAAGCCTGCAGGGCAGTTAGTACATAGTACCTAGAAGATTCTTCTCTTTTAGCATCTCATGGATTGCAGTGAGTGGTAGACAAAAGATGTGTAACCAGGACTGAGAAAGCTGAGGTACCTAATGTATGTATAGTCAGGATCTACTGAGATTCTTAAGTGACACTCTGCCATTGCCAAATCAATAAGCATTCATTCTCTCATGAAATGGGTGACATATTTAATCAGTAATATATCTAGAGGAAAGAGGAAATGGAAACATTTATTAAAATAATCATTTTTTAGTAATTCAGACTTATAAAGACATTTTAACAATATCATGACCTTACATTCATCTAGTAGTTCACTTTTGAATTGGATTTTGTATGTATTGCCTTAAGTGATCCGAATAGTTGCATGAACACAAAAACATAAGAAAAATATTAATCTCATTGTTATAGCTGGGTCAATAGCTTTCAAACTGATTTATAAAACACTAATATAAGCCCTAGCTAGTTTGGGTCAATGGATAGAGCATCGGCCTGCAGACCCACGAGTCCCTGGTTTGATTCCAGTCCAGGATACATATCTCAGTTTCAGGCTCCTCCCTGGCCCGGACCCTGGTAAAGGTGCATGCATGAGTTAACCAACTGACGTGTTTCTCTCACATCAACATTTTTCTCTGAATTTTTCTCTCTCTTCTACTCTCTAAAATCAACGAATGAGAACTAAACAAACAAAAAACCACCAAGGTAAAAATATATTTACACATCTGAGAAGGTGCACCAGAAAAGCTAGGAATGGTGTCATATGTGAGAAAACATTATGTTCCTACAGCCAAATAGCAAATCACACATACTGATTATTTTGGGCAGAATGATTCAGAATTTGGGCTCTCAAGTCAGAATCTCTGGTTTAAATCCCAGTTTTATTGCTTTTTAGTCACGTGGCTTTGACAAGTTGCTTAGCCTTTTTGAAATTCAGTTTTCTCATCTGTAATGAGTATAATACCAAATAATTTGACTCAAATGATGCTAATTGAATTACATTTATTTAAATGAAGTAATGAAATGCAATAATGCCTGCAGAGTGCGTAGTGTACCGATAGCATATAACTCATCTTAGTGAGTATTAGCAGTCAATCCACACCCTTTTGTTCCTCTACATGTGTCAGCAACCAGTTGTACTGCAGTGTCTTTGTTCACTAAAGATAAGACACATCATCAATTCCATGCAAATACTCATGAAGCGCCTAAATGTATTTGATATTGCTCTTAATAGTAAGCATACTGCAAGAAATAAATAGAAAAAAATGCTAAAACATGCAAACTTGAGGTCACTTTTACCTATTCTTTCGCCATCTAATATATAAGTGATTCTTAATCACAATTTTCAAAGTTTATTGCACAAGCATAGGCCCAATATTTATCCTCACTTTCCTAACTCAAGAGTTAATTTTGAAATGAAAACCAGATGATTACAATATTAAAAACTGTCAACACAAACGGGAATGCTTCATTACTTTTATCTCATTTATCACCACTTTAATAAGTTCAGAGAAGATAATAATGTTATTCAGATGCAAATAGCTTTCAGTTACCATATCTCAAACCATGACGTAAAGGAACATTTTCTTTATTTAAAATGTTCCACATTTACCTAGCCATGCTCTGAAATACCATTTTCTGAACAGAAGAAACTGGACG
This sequence comes from Lasiurus borealis, assembly GCA_004026805.1. NCBI lineage: Eukaryota > Metazoa > Chordata > Mammalia > Chiroptera > Vespertilionidae > Lasiurus > Lasiurus borealis. Next base: position 50,010 of record PVJN01001047.1, on the reverse strand, counting down.
AAGTTCTATGTTTACTGTCTCAGAAACATTTGTTCCCTAAGTGTATACAACTCATCTCCCGGTATTTATGGGTCTCAGAATAATTACTGAGCTAAAAGGAAATACAATCATTGATAAAACTCTTTGGTTAAAAAAGTTCAAATTGGTACCAACCATATTTTTTTAACTAACTCTATAGACACAATATTCCTGCTAATTGAATTCAAAGCCACTACAAAGTGAATTCAGATATTATGTTTCTATTTCATTTTTCATCAAACCAAAATTATATTAAAGGACACTAATCCTATCTAATAAAAGAGTAATATGCAAATTGACCATACCTCTGCTATACTCACAAGCCACACCCACCAGCCAATCAGGAACGAGTATGCTCATTAACCCAACCATGATGGCTACAGCCGCAGAAAGAGAGCAGGAGGGAGGCTTGGGTAGCCCCTGGCAATGGAGGAAGCCAAGCTTCAGGCACACCCTGGCCAGCTCAGGCCTCTGCTTAAGGCAACAAAGTTTCAATGGCTGCCACCACTGAGCAAGCAGAAGGCTTGGTTCTGCTCCAGGCTACAAAGTTTCAATTGTAGAAGATAAATAAATCCCAGATACCAGGGCATCAGCTTGGGTTATCAGGGGACATGGCTGGCCTGCAAACCACCACAGTTCCCTCACCCAGACCACACCATGCACCAAGGGAATCCCCACCTTGATCTGGGACACCCTTCAGGCCAAAGCAGTTGGCCCCCACCAATGCAGCAGGCCTCTATCCTGTCTAATAAAAGAGTAATATTCAGATTGACCATCATGCCAACACACAAGATGACTGCCTCCATCATGGTTGGGTTAATGTGCATACACAAAATGGCCACCACAAGATGGCCAATAGGGAAGGGCAGATGGGAGGGACCAGACCTGCAAGGAAGGGCAGTTGAGGGTGATCAAGCCTGAAGAGGAGGGCAGTTAGGGGTGACCAGGCCCCCAGGGGAGGGCAGTTAGGGGCAAACAGGCTGGCAGAGGAGCAGTTAGGCATCAATCAGGCTGGCAGGAGAGTGGTTAGGGGGTGATCAGGCTGGCAGGCAGAAGCATCTAGGGGCAATCAGGAAGGCAGGCAGGTGAGCATTCGGGAACCAGTAGTCCTGATTGTGAGAGAGATATCTGACTTGGATCGGGCCTAAATGGGCATTCAGACATTTCTCAAGGGGTCCCAAATTGTAGAGGGTGCAGTCTGGGCTGAAGGACATCCCTTCTTGCATGAATTTCATGCACCAGGCCTCTAGTGTATAAAATAAAATTGTAAGCGACCATTATAGCAGAATGACCAGAACTACCAGTTGCTACGATGTGCACTGACTATCAGGGGGTAGATGCTCAATGGAGGAGCTGCCTCTTGCGGGTCAGTGTGCTCCCACAGGGAGTGCCACTCAGCCAGAACTGAGCTCATGGCTGGTGAGTACAATGGCAGTGGCGGGAGCCTCTCCTGTCTCCATGGCAGTGCTAAGGAGCAATGAGCAGGCAAATGGTAAGGAGTGATGGGTCCCAGACTGTGAGAGGGATGTCCAACTGCTGGTTTAGGCCCAATCCCCATGGGGAGCAGGCCTTAGCTGGCAGGCGGACATGCCTCGAGGGGTCCAGGACTGCAATAGGGCACAGGCAGGGTTAAGGGACCCCCCCCCCACACACACACACCTGTGCACAAATTTTGTGCACCAGGCTTCTTTTGTAATATATCATTTGGTAACGATATATTACATTATTGTAGGATAGTGGAAAATATACACCTTGCTAAGTTTCAGTCTTCTGGTTTTCACCTATAAAACAGGAATATTACATACAATGTTGGATTACCCTGTGAATGTAATTTGTATTAGCACTGTAAAGTTATATAATCCTTTCTGGCTGATTTAAAAGCAAAGATTATTAGGTGGGATAGAAAGAATATTGAACCAATATTTCTGAATTCTGGATACCAGTCTAGGCTGTGCCAAAAACTTAATAGAATACTCTCTTGGGTAAGTCACTTTTCCTCTTTAAGATTTACAAAACCTGGCTTTTAGCCTATGTAACGTCCAGTGCTAAAATTTCTATTTCCCCAGGAATAAAAAAGTAAAGTAGATATTTCATTTCTTTCTCATAACACATACTAGGAAAAGAGTTTAGGAATATAGTTTTTAAAGTCTAAAAACTTGCAAACATATTAACAAGAATATCATTGCTTGTGAATAAATTAATCTCCACTTAGCAGTGGAACAGTAGCCAAAAGTATAAACTTAAATATATGAGCAGTATAAAGCAATCATATTTTGGCATTATGTTATCAGATTATATCTAGAAATACACTCTTAAAAGATCACTGTACTAGTTTTGTGATTAAAAATACATATCTCAATGATCACACTGAGAATAAACATGGAATTCTGTATTTCTTGATTTATTATGCTTTGCAGAGCATTTCAGGATCCAACATTAATTGCTTATCTCTTCCAAGTAATTAATTCTTCCGTATCATTAATAGTAGAGCTTGAGACTACAATTTGCTTATTTTGGAGGCTTTACAATGAAATCTATACCACTTTGGTTTATTTTTAAGTTTGAAAACACCAAACTAAGTTGGATTCACTTCCGTGTGATAAATAAAAAGATTTATAATTCCCTACAATTACTTCTTTAAGAAAATGAGTGTGGCAAACATGTATTCTGAGCTTCGTAATGAAGGCCCAGCAAAATGAAAGGCGTGAGGATAATAAGGTAAAACTGACATCAATTGGTAGCCTGTGGTAATAGTTAACAACAGCCATAGCAATTCCCGGAATTGGTAAACCACCCCCTGACAATGTACTTATAAGTCACTAATTAGAACACTGATTTAAATATTAGGGGCAAATTCTTAGAACTGGACGTGGAGGGTAAATCCAACCTGGTCTCTGTCCCCAAGGAGCTTTTGGTCTAATGTCAAAGACATGCTACACACATGTGGGTGGCCCTGCGCCGATATTGACAGCCACACAGGCGACCATGGAGACACAAAGAGAATGGTGAAGTGGTAGAGGCTGGCCGCGGTGATTTGAAAAGATTTCATACTAGAGAGAACACTGAATCTGGTTCTTGAAACAACAGAAAACACACACCCTATTCCGGATGTGTCACCAAAAAGGTGTGCAAGTATTCTATACAGAGAGAACACCTCTTGTGCTGACAGTGTCTGCAATTTTCACAAAGAAGGAAAAGCAGAAATTGCAGGATTTTTTCAAGAGCAGGACAAAGAATCGGAGATGTCTTTTTGAACCTTTAACTCCTGTGTCTAACTAATGGTCCCTGCTGTATCTCGTCGCTTCCTTTTTTGAGGTGAGACTAGACTTCTCCGCCTTCACAGCCATATTTCCACCCTGCCTTCATCCCTCCCTGTCACCACACCCTTTGCAGAACCTTGCCAAAATGTCCCGAGAAAAACACAGAGGCAGCCATGTCTTCATAAAAACCCATTACAGTCCAGCTTGTGTCTAAACATCAAACAAACACCTCTAAGGTCTATTTTAGGGCCCCTTTTCCACCATCGTTTCTAAGAAAAGGGGAGTTTGCACCTCTGCCACAGGGCATGCTCCATCAAACGGCGATCCATTCCTATAAACCTTCCATTTTTCTACATCAGCTCTGTCCACTGTTCCCAATTCCAAGAAATCATAACTCAGAAATGTGGGGGAGGCTGCGGATTTTTTTGGCTCAGGAGGTCATCCAGATGTTATTTCTTAAGGAAGACGATCAGGACTGCCCGTGTGAGTAATGGCTGTGCGCTGGCTGGGAGCCAAAAGTTCTCTTATAGCAGAATGTATAAACCATTCTCCTACTGAAAGAGGGCCCCCGGTAGGGTAATATATTATAACACATGATTCAAATTACAGGATCTCCAGCAGGGGAGCTCATGACTGATTCAGGACAGTCGCCCCCTGAATACTGATGTTGGGATGATGGAATGCCTCATGAATTAAAAGGGCCCTGGTTTAGCGTCTAAATCCTTCATATGCTTTTAAAAATGTCTCTGCCTATCATTGTCCTCGGTAAGCTCCTTACACGAATCTCACGCGCTGCTATGAAACCCTTGTCGATGTTTTTAAGTCTCCATGTCCTTGAAATATTATATTCAAAATATTATCTCTATTTTAAAAAAAATACAGTAAATCTTCACCTTCTCTGCTAGAAAACCATGTCCTTTTAAGGCCAACATACAAGAAGTGAGGGCTTTAGAGAAATCACATTGAAGTGTGACCCACTTTCTGCTCTGTGTGATTCTCTCCAGCAGCCTGAAAATCGCCACATGCCACATGTTCAGGACTTTTTCAGTCATCTAGAGAACAAATGAGTTTATCTCGGACTAAATACAGATGGACAAGACAACACTGTGTTTCCAAAGGTTTGCCACTGATAAGTGCAAACTCATTCATAAACAGCATTATTGCATTTGCTTCGATGTGGGTTATAGAACAAAGCAATACATTTGCGGAAAGTTTTACACTGGGAATTAGAGACGAGGCATTTCTACAGAAACACTAAGGCAGATGTTGAATATCGCACATTCTGAAAAAAAACAAATTGGCTGCCATACATTCTGCAATCATCTGTACCCTGGTCCCCTCACTTCTTTTCAAGCTGGTTCTCGCATTCAGTTTTCCTAGCAAATAGATGCAAATCAGGTGCATTGTGCCAAGATGGGAAGAGAGAGATTTGTTCAGAAATGACCTCAGTTCTATTCATCAATAAAATAACACGCTGGCTGGGAAGCAGTGAAGAAAATAATATAAGGAGCGAACTCTCCTCCCTGTGACAGACGCACAGAGGAGGTCTGGGGATAAAACACTGTATGTAAAACGGCCACCGCAACATAAAATCCTGCAACATGAAAGAAAATGCGAAGAGGCAGCCTGCTTGGGAAAATTGCAAATCCCATGGTAACGCACTCGCTTGTTGTCTATTACCTGGTACAATCAATTCGGAATCCCAACTCGAAGAACACATACCATGTAGACAGAGGGAGTGGCTTTCAGATAAAATAATCAAAGGTTTACTTTTTTCTAAGACTTTCTTTTTTTTTAAGAAAGAGAAAATAAGGTTTCAAGGTCAAAACCAATACCCAGAATCACTTTCAGTGACAAGCAGACACCGATGGGGGAGGGAAAAGAGAAAGGCTATCAGAGAGAATGCGGCCACATTTTGGCAGAGCGCCTTAAATTATGCCAGCAGAATAATTAATGGAAGGACCTTAAAATGGGGACGGAGGGGTAAGAGGGAAAGGGAGGTGGGGGAAGGGGGGGAGAGCTATGTTAAACAAAGTTCATTACTGCATGATGTAAATGAGTTTCTCACCAGTGATGTCACTGATTGGCTGAGCTGCAGAACTGGCTTCGAGCATGGCCGGATTGGCTGCTAGCTCTTCTGGTGCCTGCCTGCCTGGGCAGCGGTGGAGCCAGATACTTTCTGTCTCCCTTGTTGTCGTTTGAAGCGAATCTTGTTCAGCCCAGCTGTGTCTCCATAGTAGTGGCACCCTAAGAAGAGAGTCTCCCTCCTGCTTCCCACAGCTCGTCTGTGAGGCGGTCGCTGCTGAAATACCAGCACTTGGCACCGAGCCCAGACAGCATTCTCAGATCCATCTATAACACACACACACATACAAAAAAAGAAAAATTAAAAAAAAAGCGGTTCTTTCATCTGAATTGCATCCTAAGGAGGATTAAGAAGGCTTCTATGGCTACTGATTTGGGTCCTTTCTGTTGGATGGCTGGAATCGGTTTTGAAATACAGTATCCTCTCATCTGCAGTCAAATGCCATTGGTGCAAATTGGTTAAAAATGGGCAGCGGGGGGAGTGAGCCCCTCTCCCATGTTTACCTGGATTACAGAAAAGAAAAAAAAAATTCTTCATGTCCCTCCTAAAGCACCGTAACTGAGGTTTTTTTTGGTCCCTTCCCCAAACTGGAAACTCTCAGCAGATTTCTAATTATATCCGAGTCATTATTTTCAGTTAAGACAAGGGATATTAATTAGCCTTCTTTTTTTTTCAGCTATGCAAAATGAGACAGGGCATGAAACAGAAAACATCTATGGAGAGGCAGAGAGAGAGAGAGAGAAAGGACAAAAAAAAAATCTGTGCAGCTTTTACAGTTGAGCTGACACCCTCTCCTTCCCCACTTTCCCTCCACCACCTCCCCCTCTTGCAAAAAAAAAAAAAAAAAAAAAAGGAATGCAGTCATATGAACTTTACCAGACAATGGAGTACCTACGGGCTCTCCCCTAGACAAGTCCTTTATAACCAGCCAGCGCTCTGTGCTGCAGGAAGCGGCCAATCGGCGCGCTCCGTTCCGCAGCAGGGACACAATAGGTGCATCGGCCACACTGTCCTCCTAGCCCCTGACGGCGGTTCAGGTTCATTTATTGGACACTGGAAGGCACATATGTCTTTCCTATGCACTGGGACATGATCAGCGAGGCTGCCTTTATTTCACTGTAATTACATCCCCCTAATTACCGCGCAGGAGCTGCGACAGCCCTGCCTGCACCGGGGTGGCGCATGGGCATGTATGTCGTAAAAATATGCATGAGCATGCTTTGCTTATTTCAATAATAAAACCCCCCAATTATTTCCTTCCCGGGGCTCAATGACGCCTTCTGAGTATTTCAACAAAGGTAGTCCTCATGTCTTCCCTCAAAAGAAAAAGTGCATATATATATATATATATATATATATATATATATATATATACACACACACACATATACATACATACACATACATGTACATACATGTATATGTATGTGCATATATGCATCTTTGTGTAATTTAAACATTATTTTAATCATTTCTTGGGGGGAGGTATGGAAGCAAAACCTCGTCAGCAAATAAAAGGTTATGGAGGACATCAGGCATTTTCCCTGTTCACACACTGGGCATCAGAAGGAAGTAATAAGTGAGTCTGCACCCATCACCATAGCCATACATGCATGCGGATTTATCGAGTCCCACAGGAACATCTGTATGTGTCTCATTTACGTCTTTCCGTGGTCCATCCATAATTACAGTAGTCCTTGAAAGCCTGCCTCAAAATGCTTCCAAAATTTAAATCTCTGTGTTCCGCGGGTCGGTTAGGCAGAGTTGGGTATGATCTGCAGCGGGAACCGCCTGCTAATTTTTATTTTATTTTATGCATGCGGCATTTACATATTCATGAATGGAATGGCTGTTGTGACTGCTGATGCTGCAGCAGGGGATGAAAAGGCAGGAGCCAGCATGCAGAGTGTATTAATTTCTAGGGGGGAGAATGGCAGCGTATGATGGACAGGAAGAGAGGGTGCTCTCGGGGTTTCATTTGGGGGTGACCACATTACATAATAAAGGATCTGGATAGACAGCCTACCAAAAAATGTGTAAGTATAATGAACCTAGAAAGTAAAACCCATTTGCATAATTCACGGCCATTCAACCGCCCTGTAAAGAAATAAGCATTTTGAAATGGCGATTTCTGGCTCGCGTTTTTGACCGTAAATAGAATTGCATTCTTTTTTTTTATGGCTGTGTAGACTATCATCAAAATGGGATGTGGTTGGCAGCTCAATATTTTCTCATTGTTTCATAATTTACATATTTCTCGTTCCAAATAAGAATACTAAGCTTTGAGCATCAATTATATCCTAAGGTGGAATTTCACCAATGTTTACCTGTATTTATCGATACATTTTGATTTTACCTCATGATTCTCTAGTCGGGAATGGAATTCATGATTACTAGAGGCGCATTAGGAGAAATAGCAACTCACCTTTATCTGTATACATACATGTATATAACAAAAATTTCACCCATTCTAGAAAGAAAGAATCCCGATATGTTATTTTTATCAATTTATATATTTCAGGCCTCTTTTTAATATTTGCAATATTTATATGATCAAATATATTTAAGTTGATTTTGCATTTTATAAGCATGTTGTTTTTGTTTTGTTTTTTTAAAGCACAGTTCTTCTATTTATGCTTTCAAAAATGAAGCTTTGGTATGAGGGATGGGTGAGGCAAATGCCTAAGTAGACTAGTAAGAGATCACAAGACTCAATTCTAAAAAAGACACACAATTGCTACACTTATATTTCTGAACTACTAGACACAGAAATTCACACACCTAAAATCAAAGATGTAAATGAGTTACTTGATAAATAATGTAACATGCTTTTTCCCTAGTTGATTGCCCCAAAACCTAACAAGCCACTTGCCTCACCTTATTATGCCAAATTTTCTAAGTCTTCAAGCAAGACATTAAAATTTTACTGGTAATTAAATTAAAACATATAGAACTAATCTCTCTCTCTCTCTCTCTCTCTCTCTCTCTCTTTCTCTCTCTCTCACACACACATATACAAAAGATTTATGTATATATAAATACACCTATACTCACTCATGGCTGACTATTTTGTAAGAATGTATGACTGTTCTTCACAATCATCTCAATTTTTTTGATTTGATATTACACAAAAAGCTTAAGATGTTCAGAGAGGTAATACTTATTTGCTAGCTGATCAATTTGATAAATAAAAATCAAAACAGAGGACAAATTCTCATAATATCACATACATTTAGAACCTAGTGACACATATATGCGCTTGGAAATTCTCTATTTTACAAAGGATTCTGATGAGCATATTAATTTTATTAATAAGATTAGTGGATGGTCCACTCTAAAATCTTAAACAAATAGGGATTTGTAAACCATGAGCACTTAAAATAAAAGGTGCCTTCTTTAAGTACTACCATTTATTACACCAGGAAAGTTAGGCTTTCTGCTTCTTGCTATAACATTCTCTCATAGTTTGAGGTATTAGGTATATTTGAAAATGACATGCATTACATTTTTATAGTATTTTAACATTAGGCTTTACTATTTTTCTTACATCCCAAGTAAAAAATGCAGTTGTGATATTTTAATATACTACTGAATCCAAGATAATTTTGTAATAAAATATTATTCAGAATAAGTTTACTGGAAAGCTTAGACCTAAATTATATCTTAGAAATTGAGAACATTAATTTTAGACATGATATCCAAAGAAAATTAGTAACTAGTTAGTGTATTTCCACCCATCATTCTGCCATCCTTTATTACAAATACACTCCAATACACTTGCTGTCAAGATATTCTTAATTGGTTGAGTTTTACTAAAGATAAGAAATTTATAGTCTCTTCCTATAAGATCAAAGATGCACATCTATAAGATAACTATGGAGAATACGAGTGCCATCTCTGTTCCCAGGATGGAAGTAAGAAAACTTCTTTATAAAGATCAAAAGCATAGCCTCAGACTTATAGTCATGATCATCTCACCAAAAGAGTCAAGTCAGCAGAAATTGGCTGTAAGGATATAGCAGTCTGTCATGTTAACTTCATAAATAATACAATGCATTTTATATGAGAAGCCAACTTGGAGAGAGATGAAAAATAATAAATTAAAAAGCAACTCATCAGTTTCCTAACTCATTCTTAAGACACACACACACACACGGAAACAAAATGTAAACCATTGTAATAAGTGCAGAAATATTCATACTGTAACCACTGTTTGTCTCTGTTCACACAATGACAAGCATTAGGGACAAAACAAGCTAATCACTGGAACAGCTCTAAATATCTGGCTGCTTTTGTGCCCACAAAACTCACTGCTTAAAATGTCAGAGTGTATGTTTCAATTCTTAAACTCATTAATCATGACCATCATCATAGGTACTAGTAGCCCTGCACACGAATCCATGTGCCAGTAGCTTGCTGCCACCCACCAGCGGCTCTCCACCTGCTGCCCTGCAGTCCTGTAGCTCTCCCTGCCTCCCCTCCTAGCTTGCGGCCCTGCCCCCTGTAGCTCTCTGCTGCCCACTTGTAGCTCACTGCCCCACCCTCTCGCTGATCCATGATGCAGTGGTTACATGGTTTGTTGTTACACTTCATTGCATAATGACCATTTGCATATTACATTTTTATTATATAGGATAAGAAGCAGGCTTTTTAAAGATGCCACTTTTGAATCATCAAATGCACTAATCTGTTTCCAAAGTACACTTTCTAGATCATAGTTATGATTGATCTCATTTATATTGATCTCAAAAAGATTGGCAGCACATCCCCAATGGAATAAAACACTTAATATCTCAGTTTCAAAAACTCATTTCTCTTGCACAGTTCCAGTTATTTTAATTAGGATTGCTTATTAAAGATGTGCTTCACAGAAACAAAACAAAATATGAAGTTGATGATATCTAAATACCCAATGGAAAAATACAAAAAAAACTAAGCATATCACTTAAAAGGAAATATTTCATTTAAAAAAAAGCCACAGGTTCCTGTACATGCTAACATGACACTCTATATTTATTATTATTTGCTTTTCTATATACAAGAAATAGCAGAAAACTTGAGGGAAAAATGAAAACCTTTCATCTGAGAAGTTGTCACCAAGCATCTGAAATTATTCCATTATCTCTGTGGTTGAGCATGACCATGAACGAGGAGGTCATGGTTCAATTCCAGGGCACATGCTTGGGTTGTGGGCTTGATCTCCAGTGTGGGAAATACAGGAGCCAGCCAATCAATGATGTTTGTCTCTCATCAATGTTTCTCTCTCTATCTCTCTTCCTTCCTTTCTCTCTAAAATCAATAAAAACATATTTGAAAAAAATTGTTTCTAACATTCAGGATAAATAAGAAGTAAATATCCTACTTGAATCATAAGATAAATCCAGAATTATATTAAGCAAAGTTTGCTAAATCTATGATTAATAAAAAAGTTACAACATTGTTTCACATAATCTGCATGCAATGAAGTAAAAAAAAAAAGTATTTGCACTTCAGAACAGTTATTCAAGGGTAATATGGCTTCTCCATTTTAAAGGTGATATAATTATTTTCATATGCCCATCCCATTGTATAGTTGGGTATAGGAAGGGAAAATTAAATTTTTCAATTAATTTATCTCATCCTTTTATGTAGTCTCTTTTGAGTTATTCTCTCTCAAGAAGACAGAATGGCTATCCAAAATATTGTCCACATCCTAATTCCCCAAACCTGTGAGGAATTACATTGGCTGACAGAATTAAGGATCAGAGCTTCAGATACTTTAGGAGATAGAGATAGAAAGAGGTAGAATTAAGAACACAGTTATGTTATGTTGACAGAAAAGCTAAATATTTTTATCTCTTCCCCTATTCCATGTTTACAGTCAAATTTTTCTCTTCACTACGAGAGAAGACTGAAAAAACGGTAAAAACAGAGTTGACACAGTTGTAGATGGGGTTCCCATATTCTAATGAGGAGCTTTAAGTCAATGTATACATTCTTAGATACTGGGTCTCTTTCCAAACTATTTTCTTCCCTAAGCAGTTTGGCTCTCAAAATGATAGTTTCCATAACTTTTCTGAGCCATCTGTTTTAGCAAAATAAAAATACAATATAGAAGTGATGGTTAGCTCTACAATAAAAATATTATATGCTTTCATAGTGCAGATTTATCCCTGGTAAGTGGCTGCCCAGTAAGAGTGTATTTCCCATCACTCTAGAAATGTATATGCAAAGTAGTAGGGATGGAATTGAGTGGAATTGATGGGCATCTCTTCTAGGCCTGGCAGGTCCATAAAACCTTTTCATATAGCTTTTGTCTATGATCCTTTCTCTTCAGAGCTGCTTGAAATGTAGATGACCTCCAGGGTTACTATAAACATCATATATTAAAGATGACAAAGATTCTGTTAATCTAGGTCCCTAAATTATTCTGTGTAGAATAGATGTTCTCCAATAGAATTTGTCCGTTCAATATTCCAATTGACTTTTTTTGGACGAGTCAAGATTTTTTTATAATAATACACAGAAATGAAAAGAAATGAACTATTGCCATGTTCAACAACAAAGATAAAATGTTGGTCAAAGAAGTCAACCACAAAAATATATATACTGTGTGGTTCCATTTATATAAAGTTCAACATAAAACACAATTCATTACTGGTAAAAGAGGTCACAATGGTGTTTACCTTTTGGGGAAAAGAATATTAACAAAACATAAACTTCTTGGATGAGAAAATAGTTTATATCTTAATCTGGGTGATAGTTCCATAGGTGTGCATGTGTAAAATATTATCAGGATATAACTTAAGATTTCAACAGTCGACTGTAAACATAGGGTTAGGTAAAAGTAGTTGTACATAAAATATAGTTTATGTAAAATACACTTTACTCTTGTATTATTATTTATTAAGTAGAGGCCTGGTGCACAAAATTCGTGCCCAGGGGGTGTCCCTCAGCCCAATCTGCACCTTCTCCTATCTGGGACCCCTAGGAGGATGTCCAACTATCAGGCTAGGCCTGATCCCTGTGGACTTCCCTTTCACAATCTGGGACTGCTGGCTCCTAACTGCTTGCATGCATACCTGCCTGATTACACCTAAATGCTCTGCCTGTCAGCCAGATCGCCCCCTAACTACTCCCCTGCCAGCCTGATCACCCCCAAATGCCCTCCCTTGCTGGCCTGATTGCCCAAAACTGCCCTTCTCTGCCAGCCTGATCTGCCACAACTGCTCTTCTCTGCCACCACCCACCTTCTCCGCTGGGACTTGCCTCCTCCACACAAGGCAGCAGAGATGCTGGGATGGGACTGGCCTCTGTGCAGTGCAGAGCTAGGGGACCCACAAGCCCTGCCCCCACTGTGCATATGGCCATCTTGTGGTGGCCATCTTGTGACAACATCACATGTGAGGACATGAGGACCACCTAGGCTTTTATTAGTATAGATTATGTATTTCCTATACAAGTGACTCTAAAACCTACTTTTGCTTCACCCTATATGTTACACTCTTATAGAATTAAAAAAAAAATAGTAGAAGCTATGCTTCATCAAAATGAAAGAAACAACCAAGAAGAGGATAGTCGCAGATGTCAGAGTCAGGGAGCCAATACAAAAAAAGATGAAAGAAACTTCCAGAAGGGTAACATAGCATTACATTTCCAGGTAGAAAGAGGCAACAAGCAGAGCAGTCTGATTCAAAGGTGACGTAGAGGACTATCATCCCCAGAAATCCTTTCTGCCATTGATCTGTTTTTTATACGTAGGACATAATGTTGAGTTGAGCCCCAATTTGACATGGATTGATGCAAACTCTGCTTACCTCCCTGCCCCATACCCTCTTGCCTTATAAATTAAATATCTCATTTTGCCCCACAGAAGTATGCTGCTTTCACCTTTTCCTGAGAACTAGAAAAGGTCCCTTTGAGCTTAGAAAAAGATGATTCCTTTCACGCACCTCCCAAGCTCATATTCCTCACTGTTGTTCCATACCTGGTCCATGAGTAGCTTTTTGTAAGATGAGGGGAAAAAAAATCCCTTAACATTTTAAAGTCATAATTTATTAGGGGTAATAAAACACAATTCTAACATGTGTAATCTTAATACCAGCCAATAAAAACTTGCCGAAAAATAAACATTGGATGTAGCAACATCCTTAGTAACAGTGCAATTCACAAGCAAGTATGCACATGAAACATAAAATAAATAATATATACTTCTTTAGATTTACTCACCTAACATTTCTGATCAAGACTTTGAGCACATGGAGAGTGTTTTTCAAAATATTTACAAGATCACCATCGTGAGCGCTGTCTAAATGATACATTACAACCCAACAGCACCATTCAAATATTTTAAACATTTAAAGGAACTAAGGCAGCTATCTGTATAGAAAAATATCAACAAAATAGTTATAAGTGGAAGTGAAAAGCAGATCATAGTACAATAGTGTGATTTCACTTGTGTATGTGCATAGTATATTTATTAGCACAACCCAGAAACTATCTTAGATGATACCCACCAACATGTGGCTACTTTTTTTTTAAAATATATTTTATTGATTTTTTTACAGAGAGGAAAGGAGAGGGACAGAAAGTCAGAACATCGATGAGAGAGGGACATCAATCAACCACCTCCTACATGCCCCACAGTGGAGATGTGCCCGCAAGCAAGGTCCATGCCCCCAACCGGAATTGAACCTGGGACCTTTCAGTCTGCAGGCCGACACTCTATCCACTGAGCCAAACCGGTCTTGGCTACTTTTTGATAAGGGACTTAAGGAAAGAAATGGTGATATTTTTTAAAAATATATATTTTTATTGACTTTTTACAAAGAGGAAGGGAAAGGGATAGAGAGTTAAAAACATTGATGAGAGAGAAACATTGATTAGCTGCCTCCTGCACACCCCCCACTGGGGATCAAGCCCACAATCAAGATACATGCCTTCACTGGAACCCATGACCCTCCAGTCCATGGCCCAACTTCTATCCACTGAGCCACACCAGTCAGGGGAAATGGTGATCTTTTTATCCTTCATTATATATACATTTTTAAATATATTTTATTGATTTTTCACAGAGAGGAAGGGAGAGAGATACAAAGTCAGAAACATCGTTGAGAGAGAGTCATCGATCAGCTGCCTCCTGCACACCCCACAGTGGAGATGTGCCTGCAAGCAAGGTACATGCCCCCGACTGGAATCGAACCTGGGACCTTTCAGTCCGCAAGCCGACGCTCTATCCATTGAGCCAAACCAGTCTCAGCTTCATTATATTTTTAATAACAAACACAACCAAGTAAAATGTTGAAAAAGATAAATGACACCAAACCTATGCTTCAGTTAGCTAGATAATGCCAAATGCACAGATATTAGGACATATTTAGCTTATTCCCTTTTTTTCACATTCTTCCAGATGGTTAAGATTACATGGACACTTCCTCAGTTAATATTTAAGAAGTGTTAAAATTTGTAGCATCCCCCTTCACTATGAAGTTATAGAAATTAAAGTACTTCCCCACATGTAGTTCTCCTTAAAATAATTAACAATGAGTATTTATGAGGCAGAAATAAAATAAATAGCAAAGTAATATAATGGGAAGAAAGCTTGTTTCTTGGCTTCTCTGCTCTGTGGGGAAATTTATTCATCTATAAAACAGAGAAAATCAACACTATTTTAGAATGGCGTTGCGGTGATTAAATGAAATAACATGTTAAAATATCTTCCTTGGTGTCCAGCCCAAAATAAATACTTGGTATATGTGTCATTTCCCTCACTCTCCCTAATTATCAATTACACAACTTAAATAGCTTTTAGAATAATATTTTTTCTATTTTTATGATTTAAACTTTTGAATTCTGAAGATAAATCTATCACGGTGGTGGAGAAGTGTAAAAAAAAAGGTTGAAAAAATATAAAAATCCTTTTAAAGATTAAGAAAAAAATGAATCTGTCTCTACTATGAATTCCTCTAAGGCAGATGAGGGTCAGCAATCAGATGCAAGTCTGGCTCTTGCATTAAGAGCCTCCTGCCCATGTCAAGGAAAACATAATCCTCACCTGAATCAACAAAGGAGAATTCGCCCGATTATCTTACCACATCTGAAGTTCAAGAATGAAGTGAACTCTTCAAGGATTTATTTTTTCACTGCTTATCTTAGTCAGAGGTTGATAATACAACCCCTATCTAAGTATCAAATGCAAAGCCACCCCAAGTATGAGTAAACTTGACGTTTGTAGGTCTTTAGACTCTGACTTGTAGTAGATAACACCTATGGCATTGTACTTAAAAGCTGATGTCATTTTAGTTTCATTTGTTGGGACTTGCTGCTAAAAGTTCAGTTCCCACTCTTGGCACATAGATAAGGAATCATGGTTGTGGGCAACCTCCCCATTCCTGGCAGTGGGTATCTTGCCTGAGGGGATGGCAAATGATACCCCTAACATCCCTTCTTTGTTGGAGGGAGGGTACCACATCTTTCTTCCTCACTGGTATTTCCAAGAGCAGGAGGTGTTCATGTCAGGAAGCATGAAGCATGTCAAAAGGACTTTCTCTTCAAAAGAGAAGGCACCTGCCTTACTCTCCTTGTAATCAGAACATTGATTTTTTAAAAATATATTTTATTGATTTTTTACAGAGGAAGGGAGAGAGATAGAAAGTCAGAAACATCGATGAGAGACATCGATCAGCCACCTCCTGCACGACCCACAATGGAGTTGTGCCCGCAAGCAAGGTACATGCCCCCGAGCAGAATCGAACCTGGGACCTTTCAGTCCGCAAGCTGACGCTCTATCCACTGAGCCAAACCGATCTCAGCCAGAACATTGATTTTTCATCAATTGAATTAACTGTTCTTTCAGTTCTTCTCTACAGGAGGTATAGTGATATTAAGCAAGACTTGCAAAAGCGAAGTCCCTGCATAACATCGTAAAGCCTCTCTAAAGTGACTTCATGAGTCACACAGATACTTTTCTCCCTTACAGCTCAATGAGGAAATTCCTTATGTGTATTTTCCTAAACCGTACTTAATGTACTCCGTGTTCTTCAATGTCAAGTCAATAAATCTCAGCTCTAGTCCAAACCTAAAGAAGTGTGACATCTTTAGGAGTATGCTGTCCTCAGAACATGAAACTATGACCAAAGATGTTGCTCATTTTGCCTTTGATCTCAGAAACAGTGAAGTCAAACCTGTGCAAATACTGTCGCCTGTACTCGCTCTGCCTCCATCAATGGGACCTTTGTACCTTTAAATGTCTCCTCTTCTTTCATACTGTAGCCTCTGCTCTCTGCAGTCTTTTTTTAAATCGTGGACTTGGGCGTGTGCAGGGTGGAGATGTGGTAATTAGTTTTCTATTGCTGCTGTAACCAATCACAGGGAGTGTAGTGGCTTCCAACATCCAAATTTATCATTTTATAGTTTGAGTGGTCAAAAGTTCACAGTAAGTCTCAGTGAGCTAAAATTAAGATGTTTCTTCTGGTAGCTCCAGGGGAGAATCTGTTCCCTCGCCTTTTCCAGTTTCCAGAGGACACCCCCAATCCCTGGCCAGTGGCCTCTTCTTCTGTCTTCCAAGCCAGCAACGATGCATCTCTCTGACCATTCTTCCCTAATCACATCTCCCTCCGATTCTGAAACCTCTGCCTCCTTCTTCCACTCTTGAGAACTTTTGTGGTGACACTGGGTCCAACCATATAATCTACCATCACCTCACCATCTGCTGATTTGCATCCGGAATTCCATCTGCAACTCCATCTTGATTCCATCCATAATTCCTCTTTACCATGTGATATAACATATTCCCAGGTTCTGGGACTTGATACTTAAACATCTTTGGGGGCCCATTATTTTGCCTATCACAGGTGAAATCTTAATTTAGCAAGAAAAAATCAAGACTTACCAGATAGGGCCGAAGTCAGTTTGGCTCAGTGCATTAAAGAGCTGGCCTACTGATGGAAGGGTCCTGGGTTCAATTCCAGTCAAGGGCACATACCTCAGTTGCAGGCCCCTCCCAGTAACCAATGGATGTGTTTCTCTCACATCGATCTTTCTCTCTATCTCTCCCTCTCTCTTCCACTCTCTCTAAAAATAAATGAAAAAATATCATTCGGTGAGGTAAATCTGATTTGGAAAATAATCTAGAGTTAAGAATGACCACAAATACCTCACCGCACCCGCAAAAGGGAGTGAGCAGGATTTGGGATGAGATCACCAGACAGAAACCAGCAGCTGTGAGTTGGCGCTGCGAACAGGGTACACTTAGACCACAGGAGAGGCTGGAGAACAGGCCACCAGTCACTCACAGCAAGGGCCTGCACATCTCACTGCAGGCTGCCTCCCTGGTCTCTCCCCTCCCCCCAGCCCAAACTTTTGGTTTTTCTGTGGCCACACTCTACTTTCACGGGCCTCTCCTCTAGGTCTCACTACCTGATTGATCAGTGTAGGGACTGACCAGTATAAATTTATAAATTCAACTATTCAACCATGTGCCAGAGGGAGGTTTTCACCCATAGTACTTCCAGTGGCTATGTAATTGCTGTATTTAATTAATTATCAAGTGCTTACACTGAATCTAAGTACTCAGGCTGCCAGATTAGAGCACTTACCAATGATACAGAACTGCTGAATTCAAACAGAAAAGGATTCAGAGACATCTGAGCACCAAACCTATGGACGTATCACTGAAAATGTATCGCAAACTACTCATAGGCCTACTATTTCCTTCATTAGTGCAGTACAGTGGTACCTCGATATACGAGTTTAATTCATTCCGTAACCTTGAGGTGTGGGAAACTATGAGACACTCAAGTCATGGTAAACTGGTGGGTCGTGTGCAGCCGGCCTATCCTCGCAATTACTCCTATCTCAAATGTTGTTTGTATTTCAAAGCAAAAATCGCTCGCTCGATGGCTCGAATCTTAAAAATCTCGTATGTTAGGGCACTCGGATCTCGAGGTACCACTGTAGTTTCCTTTTGCTCTCGCAAAAGAAAATTACCATACACTTGTCATCAAATGACACAAATTCACTTTCAACACAAATTCATTCGTTCTAAAGGCCAGAAGTCAAAATTAATCTTATGGGGTGTAAGGTATGGGTAGGGCTGGTTCCTTCTGGGGCTCTATGAGAGATTTCATGTCTTGTCTTCCAGCTTCCAGAGTCTACCTGCATTCTTTAGTTCCTTATTCATCCCTCCATCTTCAAAAACTTCATCCCAGCTGTGCTTCTAGCAACTATCTCCTTCTCTGAACTTCTTACACAGCTTTTACAAGGGCCCTGGTGACTACCATGGGCCCAACTGGATAACACAGGGTAATCTCTTTTCAAGTTTCTTGACCGCATTACATGAGCAAAGTCTCTCCTACCCTATAAAGTGGCATGTTTACAGGCATAGGAATTAAGGCTAAGTATTTTGGGGAAGGTGGAGGGCATTATTCAATCGACCACAGGAAGATGTCCTTGATTTTTAGCTTAGTGGATGGGCAAATAAAATAAAGATGACAATTCCAGTCTCTTTTTTAAATGAGGTGTGATTTTGTGGCTAAGTTTGGGTAATGAGATAGAAGATGAAGTGCCCTGAGAAAATTTCAGGAAGTACTTCTAAAAAAAAAGAGAGAGGTATGCTCTGTGCTTTCCTTTATCCTGGTCCCTGGAATGCAGACACAATGGCTAGAATTCTAGCAGCTATCTTGGCTTGCAGAGTTAACCTTGACAGTGGAAGCCATAGTGAGAAAAAAAAAAAACAAAAAAAAACAAAACAAAACAAAAAACAGATAGAAGGAACAGCAAAACAAGATTGAACTGACCTTTAAATTTCTAGAATGTGAGAGGGAAATATATTTGTCTTGTTTAAGCCACGATTATTTGAAATGTTCTGTTACTTATAGACACATTTAACGCTAACTAACACATATTTTCACATAACATAGATTAGCACTACACTTTCATCTTTTAAAACATCTTTTATCATTGGCCCTGTTAGAAAATATTTTTCATAAGTAGAGGGATTTTTATCTTAATGATAGTTAATGTGCTTATAAGCAAGGAGCCAAAAGGAAATCTCTAGATAAAGTGAGGTTTAAGAAGATGAAATATAAATTTATATCATTGGTTTATTTCCTTATCACTGTACCAAGTAAAGCAAAATCCTGATACATTTATGACTTTAAAATATTTCTCTAAAAGCTAGCACCAAATATTGACCAAAGCACAAAACCAATTTAGGAAGAGTCCTTTAGAAGTCTCTGCCGAGTTCTGTCTCCTGGCTGAAAGCGAGCTATGTTATCCTTTTAATCTCTAAAAACAAAGCTATAATTTAATCATTAAAAACAAAGCTATAATTTAAAAATTTAAAAAGGAAAAGTGCACCAAAAATGATATGCATTTTTATCTTTCCTTTTCCTACCAGGATGTTGAACTGCCTCTATTCATTTACACTTAGTGTATGAGTTCAAAAAAAGAAAAATTCTCTATTCTATCCATTTATACTCAGCGTATGAGTTCAAAAAAAGAAAAATTCTCTATTTAAATGTGTCCACTTAATACAGAAGCATTCCCAAATAGAATTTCTCAAGCCAGTCATTTCTAGATTTATATTTGACTAGAATTTCTATATTCAATTTTATACACTCACAAGCACATATTATTTCACTAAAACATGTTATTGTTCCCAAATTAGATCCCAGGGCATAATGAAATTCTTTATGCTACATGTTTATCCAGTTTCTACTCATTCAAAAGCATCCCTGAAGAGGTATAACAGCTAGTTACCATTTTCTTATTAATATTTAATTTGTATATCTATATGTAATGCATATAATATATAAAATATATTCATAGTATTGTTTGTGGAAGATCTACTTTTGCTTCTCTATGAATGATCTCTTCAAATATTAAATCTACAGGTGAATAAAATTTTAAAGGCAAATAATACAGAAGATGATATTAAAGAAAAGTGTAATAAAATATTATTGTCATCTGCTGAGGCAAACGTAGAGTAAAAATGACCAAAAACACAAGAATAAAAGCATTATATGTTACACATCAACTTGCATAGCTTCTAACATTGACTATTTTGCTTATATAGATTACACAAGAGGAGAAAGCATAGCAAATGAATAATGTGGAGCGTAAATGATTGACTTCAATTTACAATGAAATGATACTTGGAAAGTTTATCTGCAAAGTGATTACCCCAAATTCAGAGCACAGTTTTGTTTTACCCCAACATTATATCATTAAAAAGTTGAAAAAATTTTACAATGAATAAGTATATTCTCTCCCACCTAGATTATCTTACTAACATTTGCTATATTTGCTGTATCATATATCAATAATTAAATTTCCCCTCTGTGGCAGGCTGCTGTTCTATGTCACATCAATTAAGTTAAGCTTACAGTATGGTACTAATTTACATTAAATTGTTGAACCTTCTCCAAGGTTTGCATTTGTGTAACAGAGCACTCGGAAATGAGAGAAAGTAGAAGATACAGACTATTCATAATATTATCACCAACACAATCACTGTATAGTAAATATTTAAAATTTTTAACGTATTTATGTTGCTTTGCATAGTTCTTATTTTCATATAATAGCAATTATACTTAGCATTTTCCATAAAATTTACACAATTTTCTGTAATTTTAAAGGAGCAACAGCATATTGGATGTATTTGATTATTACTTAACCACTCATTTGTAATATAACATTTAAGTAATTTTTATATCATAAAATATGCTGCAGTGAATTATTTGGTGTTTCAATTTCCCTCCTTCTCTGTTCTCCCTTAGATTCAGAAGTGAAATTACTGTTTCAGTAGGAAGAAATATATTGATATTTATCCATTTCATATTATGTATTAAAACACTTCACTTTTGCCTGTTAAGAAAATCTACTTTGGATATCTAAGGATGGTAAATTACAGTGATATATTTCCTTTAATATTTAGGATATGCCTCTTCCCCATTCATTTCAGAAAAAAAATATACACATACACACACACACACACACACACACACACACATACACACACACACACACTCATATATATATATATATATATATATATATATATATATATATATATACTGGTTTACACTGTAAACTCTAATAATCCAAATATATGGTATGCATTTGAGTTGTGTAGAAAAAAATAGCTAGGGGTATCCGTTGCTACAGATGGAGATTGAAAGATAGGAAAATGATCACACTCCGTACTAGAGAGCCATTCATTTGTCACAGAGATAAATTAAGTGAACCTGTTCTGAACTCTAGTGCTGTAAGCTCCCATTTGACTTTGAGTTCATGCCCATAAGCTCTGCAAGTTATGGGACATGAAAATAGGGGAAAATTGAGAGTAATTTATGGCAGCTTTTAAGTTGATGTTGCAATGTAAAAGTTGCCTAAGAGTGAAAAGAGGAATAAATTAAATAGGATAAGAAAAAAACATTGGGTGAGAAATATAGTGAAAAAAGATATAGGATAGATTCAAGGCTAGAAAAAGCAGTACTTTAACAACCAAAAGCAGAGAAACATCCACACCTGTCTGAGGTTTCATATGCTAAGATCATTGCACTATTATAATCTTCGCCTTTGATTCTATAACAATCTTATAATTGTAATTAAAAACTGTGCTAGCACAATGGAGGGAAATTTCCTCAGACTCTTATTAATAAAATCTATTTGGAATCCCCGACACTATCATCTAATTCCAAGGACAGAAAGCAACATTTGCAAACCTTTTCAGTGACTACCATAAGAGAAATGCCATTTCACTGTCAAAAACACAAGGTCAATACAGAATACTGTATCATAAAACATTACATTAAGTCCTGGACATTGCCTGTATATGTCTATCCCCAGTCCTAAGACGCATCATTAGAATTCAACCATCACTACATAACATCTAAATTAATTTTTTAAAACATTTTATGAATACATCACATAGATGTGCTGTTAATTCCCTTCTCTATTTGCTACATTTCCTCATTCTTAATGGAAATGCTCATCGATTATTTAATCTCATTATGCTCTTGCTAAGTGAATTAATATGCTTAGGATGTTAAATTGAAGGATTCCTGCTCATCTGTCCGAACTTTATAATTTCACCAGGTTGACAGATTAATTTCCTAGAAAAAGCCATTAGCGCTAGTCTCCTCCCTGCTATTAAACATGACATGTGAAATAAATATAATTGGAAACAGCTGGACAAGACTTTCCAGGGTAATACTTAAGGACTCTGCCTGATGAAACATTAATCTGCAGTATTATGTGGGAATTAGTTTTGGTATACAGTTTAAAGTTCAACTTAACTTTTGGAGAATTGTCACATATCACTAGAATGGAATTTATAGCTATGAAAAAAAAAGTGGCAGATCGCCACTGATCTTAGCCAAACAGAATAAAAAAGGAGACTAGAAACTTAGAAGTAATGAAAGTAAAAATAAAAAGATATTTAATACACTTTCATTATAAGTGCCTTTTTGCTACAAATCATTGCCATTTTTCTAAAAATCAATCACATTTTAGTTTGTATATTTGGAAATCGCTGTACACACTAGCTTAAGTTTAAGAAATATTACAACTTCATTTCCTAATATTTAAAACTATTATAAGCCAACATGATCTTTTTAAAAGGAAGCACTGAATTTTTAAAGCTTAGTGTTGCATACTCAAATATTTACAGATAAATTGATATATCTAAGACTTTCTTAATAATCCAACATAGTGGGGGATTGAGAGGAGTAGAGAAAGTCAAATGAGCTATATGTTGATAATTATAGAAACCAGAGAGTAAGTAAATGAGAGTTTCATATTCTTTTCTCTATCTCATATACTCATTGTTCATAAAATAGGTATGTTTGTTTTAATGGTATAATGGTACAACTCTAGAACATGTATTTCAACCACCTCTAGTAATAACATATGTAAACATATATGTGAGAGAGAAACTAGGAAAAGATAAATAATACTAAAAATACTGTTTCCTAATAGACAAGAATGCACTCACTCCACATACTGCTTAGTTTATTGAATAACCAGAATTTTTGAGCACGTATTATGTGCTAATGACCAATGACATAAGTTCTGAGGACATCAAGAAAAACAAAATCACCCCCACCTTGTGAGGTGAACAGATATTCAAATAAATAACTACAGCCTTTTTAGGTCATGTAAAAGATGTATGAATAACACCATGGAGAAGAGGGAAGAACAACCCAATCCTTCATAGTAAGATCATAGTAAATTCATGACAGAGCAGGGACTAGAACACATGATTTCTTATTTCTGGTTTAAAGTTGTCTGAAGGATTCAGGAAACACAACTATAGAAAATATAGGAATAGTTACAGAAAATACGGGAACAAATTGTGGGAAATATGAAAATATAGAAATTTATTAGACAGAAAACTTTGGGGCCACGTTGTTTTTCATTTTCACAAAATTTTCTACATTTGTTTCCATTTTTTTCTGCAAACCATCTTCTCCACTCACTTATGTGCCTTTCTTTGAACTCTATCACAGTTCTTCTGAGAGAAAAATCTGCATAGTTCGAATTTCATCTCCTACACTTCAAGAACTTCATCTCTACCTGATTCCAAATTCCTTGGAGAAGAATTTTGAGTCTTATTCGCTTCAAGTACCCACAAATAAACTGCTATGGGGCAGGGAGAGGAGGTCATTGAGCTAAGCCCTTTTACGCTGTGAATGTGATGTGTATCTCAGAAATGAGTCTTGTGATCCTTACTGTCTCCAGGAAAAGGGCTGTTTCCACTACTTTCTCAATAACTATAATATGGAAATTAATACAACCCTAACATAAAGCTCTCTGAAACTGCTTAAAAGGTAAGATCTCTAGTAAACTTAAGTTATGCCATTTTAAAATAAGGTTGTCCTTTGGAAAAAAATCAAATGATAAAGCACCATAAGTTAAGAAAGATATCATATTCATTGCTTTTCCAAAAGAGGTTGATAGATGCTCTTTGAAAGGTTGCCCAGAACAAAAACAATGGCAACAACTAAAACAGCACAAAATATAGGAGGAATTATAGTAGTCATAAAGGAGTCAAAATTAATTATATACAGATACAAATGTTATGATATCATTATACTTACATTTCATAAATCTATAGAATTATGTGATATTGAATTCAGAAAAGAAAATGATTTTAAATGCAGGAAAATATAACTAATTTTGCCTAAGTCATCCATTGATTTTAACAAAGTAGAGCATGTGAGCAAGTATGTTAAAAAATATTTAAAATTATGTGTACTTCATTATCTTTGCCAGGAGTAGTTTGGTTGACTTTTATCTAATATTTCATAATAGGAAACTATTCCAAAATACTTGCAGCAATAATGAGTCCCCAGAAGGTATTACATGTGCAAAAACTAGTCTCAGACTAGCAGGGAGGGAATTTGGAAGAATTTCATGCTGGAGAAGAGATAACCCTGAAATAGCTTCTTGCCCATAGAATATGGAAATAAAATCATGTTGCCCATAATTGTATCATTTATTTCTATTTTCTCATTCTCTTGTTTCAGCAATTAGTAGTAATTATAAGAAAGCAATTAAAGCACAACAAACTGAGTTAAAAAGACAACAAAAATTAAGAACACCAATGAAATATTTGAGATAAAGAAAATGGAACTCATACATAATTGAAGGGGAGATAAAGTGCCATAAGCATTTGGAAAACCTGTTTTCTGATGTTATACATACATATATACAAAGCCACATATGCATGTAACCTATGATCCAGTAATTTCATCCCTAGAAAGGCACACATATGTGAAGCAAGATATCTCAAGAATGTGCATAGCTTTATTCTTAATGGTCCCAAATTGGAAACAAAACAAATGTTCATCACAATACAATAGATAAATGAATTAATATAAAACAATTAGAAATTGATTGAGAATAAATAACCTATTTTTAAATTAGAAAAATTCTCACAAATATAATTTTCAGCCAAAGTAGCCAGACACAAAAGGATATACTAATATATTATATGATACCTTCTATGTGAAGTTGAAAATAATCAATACTAAACTATAGTGAAGGAAATCAAAGTATTGTTTATCTTTAGGTGTCATTTCCACAGGTTTATACATTTATAAAAATTGTCTAGCTCTACACATAACATTTGAGAACTTCACTGTAACTATGCTATACTTAATAAGAAAAAAATCTAAGGAAGCATAGAATCATAACTGCATCAGTACTGAAAAAAGCTGTAGAACTATAGCAATGCAGATCAATGTTGCAGAAAATCTAATCCATAGGATCAAATCTTTCACAACCCAGAGGGGAACAAAAAAGAAGAAACAAAAGCGATCTGTGAGAAGATATGAATTTGGAAGACATATAATGGTAATACAATCTGTATTTATATTTTTAAATAACTTCATAAATAGAACTGAAAATAGTCAAATATTTAATAAATGAAATCCTGACTACAATGAAAATGTGAATGTTCAGATTAAAAGCATTCATTGTGTGGTAGGCAAAATTGACAAAATACAAAATCTAGAGAATTGGGTGAAGCATTACATTTTAAAGACAAATTAAGGATTCTACAAGTTTCTGCTCACCAGATGTCTACCTTCACCCATGCTCTTTTTTGAAAACTTGGCACAACCAGAAGACACTCACTAAGGACAAAAATCAAACGGGTGCCAGACTTCTCCATGTACAATAGTAGATGCCAGAGATGGAATCATAGCTAGACATAATGGACAGAGAGTTGGACTCCAGAATTCTATTTCAGCACAATTGACATTCACTTAATAAAATAACATAGAGAAAGACATATAAAGAAAGCCTTGACTGCTGTGGCTCAGTTGATTGGGCATCATCCATACACCAAACGGTTGCAGGTTGGATTCCTGGTCAGGGTATATGGCTGGTTTTCGGGCTCCATCCCATATGTTGGGCGTACAGGAGGTAGCTGATTTATGTTCCCCTCTCACACCAATATTTCTCTCTCTCTCCCTCTCCCTTCCTCTCTCTCTAAAAAAAATCAATATATATTTTTTTTTTAAAAAAAGGAAATATACAGCCTGGCTTATGGGGCTCAGTGATTGACCTATGAACCAGGAAGTCTTGGCCAGATTCCAGTCAGGTTACTCAATTCCCTGTGTGAGGCATGCAGGAGTCACCCAATCAATGATTCCTTCTCATTGTTGATATCTCTATTTCTCCCTCTCTGTTCCTCTCTGAAATTAATAAAAATAAAATTTTAAAGGTTATTTGAATATAAATGGGAAATGGGCCTACTATTTTTTTCTAGATTTATTACATATGTTGTGTCAGACCTCCTCATAACACTGTTCTGATATGTGGATAATTAGCCCTATTTTCAGAAATGTGAAATTAGAGCTCCAAATATATTTTAATTGGCTTATTATAGTCATTAGTTTTAAAATCTAGGCCTAATGCAGTCTTTAAAGTTATTCCACTTACTCCCTTGCAATCTTTCAAACAGTTTGAGCCTTAGAGAAAAAATAGAATTCAAATGAACAATGAAGATAAATTTTACCAAGCAATATAATTTATATTATTTAAATATAACTAAGAAGAAAAATTAAGATAAGCATTTTGCTGCAAAACTTCTCAGAAACTGTGAAAGTGAATTCATTACAGAAACTATTAAAAAGAAAATAAGTGAAATGTAATATTTAGCAATTTTAAATAGCTTATTTATCCCAGAATGCTAATCAACCTATGTCAAAGAAGAATAAAATCTTCATACAATGGAAATACTAAGAGATTGAATACGTATACCTGCGATATACTAAGAATTAGGCCAGACTTCACAGGTTAAGGACACAGTCAGTGCTGAACATTACTCTCCTCACTCTAGACACCAGACACAATCCTTTTTTAAAAAAAAAAATATAGTTTATTGATTTTTTACAGAGAGAAAAGGGAGAGGGATAGAAGTCAGAAACATCGATGAGAGAGAGACATCGATCAGCCGCCTCCTGCACGCCCCCTACTGGGGATGCGCCCACAAACAAGGTACATGCCCCTGACCGGAATCGAACCTGGGACCTTTCAGTCCACAGGCCGACGCTCTATCCACTGAGCCAAACCGGTCTCGGCCTAGACACAGTCTTGAGAGTTCCCATGCTACCCCACTTCTGATCAACTGGCTAAACATTTGTGGATTTCCATGACCCCTCAGGTTCAATAACTTGCTAGACTAATTCATAAAATCAAGAAAAGCACTATATTAAAAATTACAGTCTTGCTACATCAAAAAAGGATATAAATCAGGGCCAACAAAAAGAAAGAAGAGACACATGGGAATAGTCTGGGAAGTCTGTTCTCCCTCCCCACACTCACAGAAAAGAAGCTTCCAGTGTCCCATTCCTGTGGAGTCATGCTGAATCACCTCACAGCACACCGATGAGTAACAACATGCACAGAGGATCATTCACCAGCGAAGTGCATGTGGGTGTCAGGGTCCCAAGATTTTATTAGGGTCTCATTATGTAGGCATGATCATTGAATTATTGCCCATGTAATTAATCTCAATCTCCAGCTTTTCCTTCCCTTCCAGGAGGTCAGGCTGGATAATGCGGTTCAAAGCCCAAACCCTCTAATTACATGGTTGATATTTCTGGAGTGGCCAGCCCCTATTCTGAGTCATACATTAACAAATAATCAAGGGGCTATCCGCAGTGACCTCGTTAGCATAAATTATCAAGAACTACCACTAACAAAGACAATTCTATCACAGAAGAACTTCCGGGAGTTTCAAGGGCTACCTTCTAAATGCGAGAGACGAAATCCAGCCAACATTTTTAATTGTACAATAATATACAAAGCACTTTACTTGGTACCCAGAATATATATTGCTGTTGTTATTATTGTTGTTAATAATGTGCACAGGACACTGATTTGAAAGGGAAAATTAAAAAATAGGTCTATGATTTATCTTCTAGCCTCAGGGACAACTGAGAATTTGATATTTATTAAAATTCTCCTTGCACATTAACTCAAGGAGTCATAGAAGCATATCAGACATGGATTAATGAGAATTCATGCAAGGTTATTATTTTATAGGCCATGCAGTTGCACTTCATTGTTGGGTTTATTGAGTAACAAGAATAGACTGATATTATGCTGTCCTGGAAAATGGGTGTCAGTCATGTCCATCCAAGGAGATCATCATATACATCTTCAAAGTATAAAAGGTGAAAGGACACACAGAACACAGTTTTCTTCAATTTAGATGGCTCATAGTCACCTTGTCTCATTTATTGTGACCAGATTCATCTAAAAAGTAAAGTAAGAATATAAAAAAGACACATGTAAGAATCCCAAAACCTTGCCGAAACTGGTTTGGCTCATGGATAGGGAGGGCATCAGCCTGCAGACTGAAAGGATGCAGGTTCAATTCCTGTCAAGGGCATGTACCTTGGCTGCCAGCACATCCCCAGGAGGGGGCATGTGGGAGGCAGCTGATTGATGTTTCTCTCTCATTGATATTTCTGACTCTCTGTCTCTCTTCCTTTCTCTCTGTAAAAAAATCAATAAACTATATTAATAATAAAAAAAAAAGAATCCCAAAACCTCTAATTTGTTGTTCCCATTCTTGCAGTGTAGCCTCCTGTACATCCTGCCTTAAAGCTAAATAAACTTAGTCCTGGATGAATCTTATTTGACCTGTAAGCTTAAGAGTCAGTTGGAACCCAAGATCACTGCTTCCACTCAAGTGACTGGGCATCACGCTACAATTCTCTGAAACACTGGGAGCTCACATTTTCAAATATATGAAAAATTTACCGAAATCCTAGAAAAGCGAATTTAACAGTGCAATAATACATTTAATGGTGAGAAACCATCTCAAATGGTCTTAAACATAAAAAATTATTATCCCAATAAATCAAAAGTCTCGCAGTAATGTGAACTTTAAGTAAAATTCCTTATGGGCTCTGTCTCAGTTATCTGATACCCATTCCTCTTGCGGGTGCTGGCTGAGTTAGACATGAGTGCAGAATAGGGGTAGTTATTCCCAGTGTGATTCTCATAAAACCAACCAGAAGAAGAAAATACCTCTTGATTAAAAATATCAGGTGAAATTCATGGCACTCACTCTATAAAAGTTTAGATGTCACAGCACTCCTTTGTTCAAGGTCTAAAGGTTACAGTTAACCCTGAACAGTCAACAGAGTTTTATATGTTAGGCCCAGCCTCCATGCTCATCCTAAACCAAACATTGCTGTATAGGGGATAGAGTTAAATTTGTTGGATTGCTTTTATTTGTTTCTTTGCTTTAGGGATGGGGGAGAGCATAGATATAATATAATATACAGTGGTACCTCGAGATACAAGTTTAATTCGTTCTGTAACCTTGAGGCGTGGGAAACTATGAGATGTTCGAGTTGCGGTAAACTGGTGGGTCGTGTGCAGCCGGCCGATCCACGCGATGACTCCTATCTCAAATGTTGCTCGTATTTCAAAGCAAAAATCGCTCGCTCGACGGCTCGTATCTCAAAAATCTCGTATGTTAGGGCACTCGTATCTCGAGGTACCACTGTACTAGTAGCCCTGCACATGAATCTGTGTGCCATAGCTCACCAGTAGCTTGCTGCTGGCCTCCTGTAGCTCCCTCAGCCCCCCAAACCCCTCAAAACTTGCTGCCCTGTCCCCTCCTGTAACTCTCCACCTCTAGCTTGTAACTCGCTGCCCCACCCACCTGCTGATCCATGAACCAGTCGATACATGGTCAGTCTTTTTGCTTCATGGAGCAATGACCATTTGCATATTACATCTTTATTATATGAGGCCTGATGCATGAAAATTTGTGCAAGGGTAGGCCTTTCTCTCCCTGGCTGCCAGCACTGGCTTCCTTCTGGCACCCGGGACCTGGGCTTCCCTCCTTGGATCACCAGCAGCCACCCAGGACCCGGGCTGGCTCCCCTCCAGCCAGGGCTTCGTAAGGAAAGACATCCAGTCTAATTAGCATATTACCCATATATATATTAGATCTATCTTTCCTTTCTAAGTTAAGAAATAAGTGAAGCCGAGACCGGTTTGGCTCAGTGGATAGAGCGTCAGCCTGAGGATTGAAAGGTCCCGGGTTTGATTCCGGTCGGGGGCATGTACCTTGCTTGCGGGCACTTCTCCAGTGTGGGGTGTGCAGGAGGTGGCTGATCGATGTCTCTCTCTCATCGATGTTTCTGACTTTCTATCCCTCTCCCTTCCTCTCTGTGAAAAATCAATAAAACATATTTTTAAAAAAAGAAATAAGTGAAAAACACAAAAAGTGAGTTAGACATGTGGAGAGCAACAGGTCAGCTCATTTACAGGTAGACTGACTAGAGAACAGGGCTTAGATTGTGGCCCAATGACTAGATTCACATTCCAACTATAGATCTCTGGAGACTCTCATTAAGGCAAAGCCTATTCTAAGTTGCTGATGGGGAGAAAATCTAACAACAGAGAAATGAGCTGAGTTCAGAACACTTGGTTTCTTCTTCCAGCTCACAGTCAGCTGTCATTCTCTTCCCATAGGAAAGACGGAGTGAGGAGCTGAGAGTGTTATTATTCTACCTGAATAATATTAATCTCTCTATATGGAAAAATAAGTCCAAGAACTTAAAGATTGCTCACCTTATTGTAGTGGTGATTAGCTTGGGTTCATAAGGACCTATCCTTTGAAACAACTTTACTAGAAAACCTGAATTCTTGTTAACAATGGGTGAGGGCAACACTGATGCCAGGCAGTTCACAGACACATTAAGAATATAGTATGGCCGAAACCGGTTTGGCTCAGTGGATTGAGTGTCGGGCTGCAGACTGAAGGGTCCCAGGTTCAATTCTGGTCAGGGGCATGTATCCTGGTTGCTGGCACATCCCCAGTAGGGGGCGTGCAGGAGGCAGCTGATCGATGTCTCTCTCATTGACGTTTCTAACTTTCTATCCCTCTCCCTTCCTCTCTGTAAGAAATCAATAAAATATTTTTTTTTAAATAATATATTATGGCAAAGATTTCCTGTAAAACATGACAGGCACATACATTTATCCCCTGCTCCCTACCCAGACTTGACCAAAATGGTACCTATATCGTTTAAAACAATCAAATCATTAACTCACAAGGAAAAATAAAAAATGATAAAAGAAAAGCACTCTAGTGAAGTTAATAAAATGTTGGCGGTATATGGATGGAATAATAGGAACATAAAACTAAGTAACTTCTTGGAGAGAAGCCAAGGTAAACATGCCAACTCATGTCAGAAAATTATGGAAAGACCCAGGAATTGAAGGTAGCCACCATCTCCAGGGATCAGGGGGTAAGGCATAAAACAGAAAGATTGGTAGAAAGTCTGAAACAGAAATATTGGAACCATAGATACTATTTTTAAGGCTGTGCAACAAGGTGATTAACCCATACTCTCCGCAGCTGTAGTGCTGATTTCTAAAGAAAATGCCCCAAACAGCAGAGAAACAGCTGACAAACAGGATGAGACACTGTATTGTCAAAGAAGGCGTAAGTGAAAGTATGATTGCTTAAATTTGAGAACATTCCTCCAAACCCCTCAATCCCCTGACAACTACCTCGGGTTGAAGGATGTTGGAAAAACTGACTTGCTTATAGGAAATGTTGAGCATCCCTTTCTAATCACCTTTCCGTAAATACCAGAAGTCTGCAAGCTAAAACAGAGTTTTCCATCAGCATCTCGGTATAAACTCTTGGATGTAAATAGAAAGCTTAAGTCAGTAATATTTGAGTAAAGCTTCTAACTTTTACTGAAGCTATTCTTCCTTCTTTTCAGATTAAGGAAATTATACTATATGGGGTTAAGTAGAATGGTAAAATAATTTATCATGATCTAGAAAATTTTCTTTGTCTGAACCATGAAGTTTAATGGGACATAATTAACATTCTGACTAAATATATGTGGTTAGCTCTGTCAAGTTTTGAGAAAATTTAGCATTTTTTCCAATGCTCAAGAGCAATGATGGGCTTATAAATATTGTTGAAATGGTGATGTTGTTTAATGAAAATTATTTATTTTATTTTGCATTAATTATTTCATGACATCAAAATACATTCCTGGTTTGCTGACTTTTGCTCAACATCAGAGGATGTTCCAGAAAACAATTTTATTTTATTTCATAAAGTCTTTGCTGTGTCCCATTAGAGTCTGAAGATTCATGTTTATAACAGAAGCATCTGTCATTGATCCAAACTCTCAGTATTCCAAGAGATTCCTATAATAAGGGATATATGTGTCTCAAAGCAACAAGGATGAATTAAAGAAAGGACACATTCTTTAGGGAATGTACATGATGCCTACCATGACACAGGTCTGCTTTGTAGGTAGAAATGCAAATTTTTGGGATCTCACTACAAGAGAGGACTATTTATCAATAGTTGTGTTGATGGCCTATGAGAGGTATCTTGGATTAATGTGTCTGTTGCAGCTTCATTTTGTCAATGGTCTCACTAGTTCATCATTCTGAATACATGTTTCTGCCATGTAACTTGCAGTGCCATCCACACTGTCTTGGGGCTCTACCGAGTTACTTGCTTGGGAAAATATGTTATTAGTAAATGTGATGAGAGTAATGACTTGAGAGCATATGTGTGACTGTATTGCTCCTCTGTATTTACCATGAAAATATACCTGAATTGACCTTCTGGAGGATCATATCATCCCCAGAGATGTGAGCAAGGCCAGGCAAGATCAGAAAGACACCTATCTGACAGGTAGTTTACAATAGCCGTGTGAACAATCCCAGCTGAGATCAGGTAAGCTCAAAGATCATCTGAATCCTACAAGATCCTCAGCTGAATAAATTTTATTGGATGCCACTGAACTTTTGTGACCATGGAGAGCAAACATAGTTTATATGGTAATTATTTTCAATTATTAATTTTATTTTGTATTGTTTTATATTGCTTTTGTTATCACACATTTCAGCAATCAACAAAAACTAGCATAGCTATCCTGGTATAAATTTGACAATACATTGAATGAGTCTCCATTTAATGCTGTCTGAGCAGGCTTTCTGTTATCTACAGCCCAAAAGAGCACAAATGATGCAATCTGTGCTTTCATTCTGGAAGCAGTGAGAAAACACCGAGTGATGGCAACACTTCAAAGTCTCACAAGTATAATAGCCAATATTTTGTTTAGATTTTCTACATGTCTGCTTGACCCAGAAGCAAATTACCTAATCCTATATAATAAAAGCCTAATATGCAAATTGACTGAATGTTGGAATGACTGGTGGAACAACCAGTCTCTATGATGCGCACTGATCACCAGGGGGCAGGCACTCAAGCAGGAGCTGCCCCCAGCCTGCAGGCCCCAGGCCAGCCAAGGCAGATGCTAGTGGGGGCCTCTCAATTCCCTGCCGGTCACCCCACAGATTGGTCCTGATCATCATCCAGGCCTAAGCACCCTACCCATGCACAAATTCTGTGCAATAGGCCTCTAGTTAGTCCTATAGAATAAAAGGCTAATATGCAAATTGAGCAAACAGCAGAATGACAGGTTACTATGATATGCACTAATCACCAGGGGTCAAACGCTCAATCTGGATTCTCTGCTGGCAAGTGCAGCAGAGAGGTGGGAGTGGCCTAAGCCTGCAGTTGGACATCCCTGATGGGTCCCGGATTGTGAGAGGGTGCAGGCTGGGCTGAGGGGACCCCCCCCCCCAGTGCACAAATGTCATGCACTGGGCCTCTAGTTTGAATATAAGTATCTTACCTTCTTGCTTTCTATTCTGAACCAAGATTAATCACATGAGGTTTAGCAACTTAAAGAAGGTGAAAAAACATTGAGCTCAATATCCACTGAGTCATGAGGCCAGCAGAAGCTTCAGTATAACCAACTTATCTTTTATATATTTGATAATTGAATTAAAATAAATTAAAATTGAAAAAAATATTGCGGAGAAGAAGGGATATACCTTAAAAGACTTTAAAAAAATGATTATCTCACAAATCGAAAATTAACATCTGTGTTGCATCTCTATGTCGTTTAAAAAGAAATAAACCACAAAATTATGTCAATTTCCAAGAAAATAATTTGGAAAAAATTTACTTTGAGATAAGGCATGTTTCAATGAAATAGTGACTAACATCAGAATGAGGAATGATAGCTTCTAAAACATTCCACTTAAAATTAAAACAAAATATATTAATACTTTATCAGACTAGCAAATATTGATAATTTTTTAGAAAGTTATAAGAGTAGCAAATAGTCACAAGGGCTTTGGAAAACAGCTTTCTACTATGAATTACCAGGCTTAAGAATATTCAGTCTTTTTGCCAAATGATATCCATAGACTGGCAGTGAAATACCAACCCAAAACTTAGTTATATAAAAGGACAATTATTTATCATACTTTTAATTGGGTAGTTCTGGAAATGCTGGCTCACTTGTGCGTCCTTCTCCTCTGTAGGTCAGGGGAGCATCTGCTCCTGCAGTTAGCTGCCAATTGGCTAGAACCACAGGGGCTAATGGATTAGGTGTCTGTCATCCTCAGCAGGTGGTTAAATGGAAGCTAGTAGGATTCCAAGAATCAGAGCACAAGCTGTGTGCCTCGTGAAACCTAGATTTGGAACGGGTGCAACTGTCACTTCTACTCAAGGCAAGTCACAAGTTCTGATTCAAGCAGTGAGAGGCTAGATTTCACTTTTTGATGGAAGAAGCCCCAGAATGCCACTGCAAAGGGGCAGGGATGAGGGAAGTGTGAAGAACTGTAGCCAATTACACAAACTACCTCATAGATTCCAACTACATATATCTCTTTAAAATAATAATAATAATAATAATAATAATAATAATATATATTTATTTATTGACTTTTTACAGAGAGGAAGGGAGAAGGATAGAGAGTTAGAAACATCGATGAGAGAAAAACACCCATCAGCTACCTCCTGCACACCTCCTACTGGGGATGTGCCTGCCAACCAAGATATGTGCCCTTGACCAGAATAGAACCTGGGACCTTTCAGTCCACAGGCTGACGCTCTATCCACTGAGCCAAACCGGTTAGGACCCAACTGTATCTCTTAAAAAATTATCATAGAATGGGGGTTGGAAGTACTCAACACACAAAGGTGGTTATGAAGTAAAATTAGGAGAAATAGCATTTTCAAGTCTTGAGGAAAATTACTAGATATGTTATGAAAAGTTTACCTTAGGAGTAATATGCAGATAGTATTAAATATACTAACAAAAGAGAAATGCATGGTAGATTACAGTTAAATCACTTTGGAAAGGTAAGTGACTTTGATATCAAATGTGCCTAGTGAATATGTTTGAGGACCAAGACTATAGATTTTTTTAAACGGGCTTATTGTTGTTATTTTTATCTATATTGAACATGGATAGCACCCACCATCCTATATAATAAAAGTATAATATGCAAATCGACCAAACAGAGGAACAACCATTTGGCAGGGGGTGGGGGCTGGCCGGCAAGCACGTGTCACCAGACCAGCCAAGGCACATGCCAGTGGGCAGAGAGAGGACAGACTGTGGCATATAATAGAAGAGAACATTCATATGTTGATGACATAGTAGAAATAGAACAAAAGTATTTGCAAATAACTTATATTAAATTTTTGATTCCCACAAAAAATCTAATTCAAAACGCTTTATACTTAAGAACACAACTATTTTTCTCATGCAACCCCATATTTTTCCTACAGATTCCTCTTACAGGCAAAGTCATAAGTCATAATATTAGGCTCCCAAATAGCCTCTTGAGATCAGCAGAAACAAACTGAAATGCATGATTCCATTTAGTTTATTAAAGATATGATATATTTTTTAAATTCTAATAACCTAAAATACATCAATTTTGAGTTAATATGACTATATGTAAATTTTTAAGGTACATGATTCAAGTTACACAGTTTATACTTCTTGTATCTTACACATATCATAGAAAAAGTACATTTTCTTTGTGATTTAATTTAAGAAACATTAACAGCCGAGACCGGTTTGGCTCAGTGGATACAGCGTAGGCTTGCGGACTGAAAGATCCCAGGTTCGATTCCAGTCGGGGGCATGTACCTTGGTTGCGGGCACATCTCCACTGTGGGGCATGCAGGAGGCGGCTGATCGATGTCTCTCTCTCATCGATGTTTCTGACTTTCTATCTCTCTC
The DNA here is from genome assembly GCA_004026805.1 of Lasiurus borealis. Taxonomy (NCBI): domain Eukaryota; kingdom Metazoa; phylum Chordata; class Mammalia; order Chiroptera; family Vespertilionidae; genus Lasiurus; species Lasiurus borealis. Next base: position 13,534 of record PVJN01001047.1, on the reverse strand, counting down.
CCTTCCTCTCTGTAAAAAGTCAATAAAATATATTTTAAAAAAAAGAAACATTAACAAAGATATCTCTTCATATTCCTTCAGTTCTGGATTTAAACTATTCTCACATAAAAAATGCCCCAACAATTATCTGAATGTTGTTATAACCAATATTTTATACAGCTAATGACAAAAAGAATGAAAAAGTCCCCCCAAACTTTTTAAACATGTATTTTATTAATATTGTACCTCTCTCCCAGACTTTAAAACCAACCCAACAAGTAAAAAACGTTTAGAGTCACTAAGCCAACCTATATTTTTCAAAAGCTAAGCAAAAGAACTCCATAAGTGTAAGGGGACTTATAATGGAAATATCTAAAGTTCCTGTTCAGTCATGGAGTTACTATTGCGACAGTGAGAATACATCTCATAAGGATTCAAAATATATTGTGTCATGTTCAATAAGCGAAAGTATTTTATTCTGCACGATTCCTTAGCCAACAACCTCATCCCCAAATGTCAGGACACAGGAGAGGAGTGGTATTGGCTTAATTTAGATTTGACTTATTTGATGTATCATCAGGAACAGATAAACCTGCATAATAAACAGCATATGTTGGCCTTCACCAAACATGTGGATTCTGTTATATAAAAAGCAAATGTTCAAAGTAACAGAATTCATATAAATGTGTTTTGTAAAATCAAAGTCAGGAGCTACTTTTGGAGGAGCAGAATAATCATGGGTCCTAATGTAGGCAAAGTCCCATTTATTTCACATAATAAAAGGGACCCGGTGGTCTCCAGCATTAAAATCTAAGGTCTAAAACCAAACCTAAGTTTGTGGCTCTTCATCTAGAAAGTTTCTTTGTGAAGAAAAATACATTTAATAAGAAGTGTTATTAGTCTTTGACAAGAAAAATGGAATTATGTAGAAGATAACCACCATTATTACAAAATTCTTCCACGCCTTATTCACAGTTACTCTGTGTTCCATTTGTTTCCTTTTATTTTGGAATTGAACACTTAATTGCAAAAATCATAATAAGCAACTATAATCCAGGGAAAAAAAATTTTCTTTAAGGACAAGGGACAGGACAATTGTGTTCAACTCTGTCCAAACTTATGCTACTGGAGACACATTTATGATCACATAAAACTCCTACAAATTCAAATTGAACGTTTAAAGGTTATTCTATTGCTATCCCAAGGGGTTAGTTTTGCTAAAATCCCATATTCTGATCTTGCCTTTGATCTCTGGAATCACATTTATTCGTATATCACGGCCACACTTTTCCATATTTACTGCCCATCTTCTTGGGCCTGTCTTTCTGTATCTCATTCTGTCTGCGGTGACAAACAACAGTTGTCAAGGCTCCACACTCTCCACAGATGAAACATGAAAGCTTTTTTACTTCTTATAAAACAACTCATTCCTACGATGGGCTGATGGCCAGCCTGTGGAGAACCGAGTGTTCCAATGTTGACATTTCTTTAAAATAGAAATAAATCTGTCCTCTTAATATTAATGTGTAGTCATATCTTTAAAAATCAGTATGAAGTGTCTTGGAGTGCTATCATTTTATCTAATAGAGAAGTTTTCATACATATCCTGTGGCTTTCCCCATCATTAAACAGTACAAACAAATCCTCTATCTCAGTGGCTCCGAGTTCTGAATCTCAGATCTCACAGAAGCACAGAGCAGAAAATAAATGAACTGAGGAAATTAAAGTCTTCTATGTTTATTTATAAAAGCGAAAAGGCCACTAGGCTAAGACGCATTGTTTTTAATAATTTGATAACACTGAATGACTCTTTTAAGAGAGTGGTTTTAAAAACCTGAAATACTATTGGATGCTGAGGTCATGTTTCACAATGTAGGTATAGATGATATCGTTAATTTCTTAAAATAATTTATTTTCTCAAAAATAAAAAATATGCTTTTCACAAAATAATTTATAGAAATAAAGGGGAATTAAAGATAGCCTGTGATCCTTTACCAAGATATAATCATTGTTATTTTTTTATTTTAATAAATATTACCTTTATAATTACTCTAAGTGTGTGTGTATATATGTGTGTGTGTGTGTACATATATATGTATATATACTTCTATATATATACACACACATATATAGTAAAAAGATCATACAATTGCATAATTAGTCTTTTACACTTGTCAAATATATCACGGAACTCTTTCACCTCTAATAAGTGTACTATATTTTACTTTTCGTGACTATACACTATTCCACTGTATGCCTAATGCACAATTTCAATTTTTAATTTTTAAATTAGGATGTTTCCAATTTGTCCCCATTGAAAACAAAGTTGTAATACTGACAGTTGAAAACATATCTTGGTACATAAATCTCTTTACTTCCTTAGATACATTTTGAGAATTGAAATTGCTGAGCCAAACATTTAGCAAATTTTGAAATCTGAACCAACCAACTGCCTTCCAACTAACCATAGATGGTGGTGCTCCCTTATTCTATCTCCTATATTTTTTTCAATATATATTTTATTGGTTTTTCACAGAGAGGAAAGGAGAGGGATAGAAAGTTAGAAACATCGATGAGAGACATCAATCAGCTGCCTCCTGCACGCCCCCTATTGGGGATGTGCCCACAACCAATGTACATGCCCTTGACCGGAATTGAACCTGGGACCTTTCAGTCCGCAGGCCAATGATCTATCCACTGAGCCAAACCGGTTTTGGCTATCTCCTATTTTTTTTTTAATTAGGTAATAAACATTCATTGCATAGTTCCTATGAAGTGGGCTGTGTACTAAGAGCAGGATAAGGAAAAAATTTAAGGACTAAAACATGGATCCGGCCAACTCCTCCCAGAGCTCATCATTTATTAACAGGACATGCATGCGATTTAAGTACATTGTTACAAATGACGGAGTTTTAGTCCTATGTGCAAAGTTGATTAAAGAAGATAAATAATGTATTAAACATGTCTTAGGTGCTTTTTACACGTGCTGCCTTATTTTTTTGCTATGAACATCCTGAGATGTTTATAGTAAAAACATCAAGAGATGGGTCTTATTATTTTCATTCTATAGGAAAAATCTAAGACCCAGACAATTTAAATAACTTTTGCTGACTTGGCTGCTCTAATCTCAGTTCTATATGCTTCCAGCATCAGGACCGAGGACAAGTGAATTTCTCTACCGTTCAGTTTCTTCATTGGTAACATGAGGATAAAAAAAGCTACAGAATTGTAGTAAGGACTGAATTAAACAAAAAAATTCTTATAGTGCTTAACACAATGCTTAATACATAGTAAGTGCGCAATAGATGGCATTGGCCTCATACCACCACTGCCTCTGCTAATATCCCTATCACAAAAGAAAGACTACATTTTGTTCATAACGCATTTCATAATTACAAAGATGCCTTCAATGATTAACTTAAATTTCTTCAGTGCCCTTCAGTGGCATTTGACAACATAAACTTCTCTGTCCTAAGCTAAGTCATTGAAATATCTCTAATGTTTCTTCCCGTTGATTACTTACTGATTCTTTAGTTGTTCTTATGAAAACTGCACTTTCTCTTAAAGATGTACCATAGTCCTACCCTTGGTTTTGAGGATCTAAAGACATTCAAAATTGAGCTCCTAAAGCAATCTAAAATGCTTTATAAATATATACTCATATTTATTTCAGAAAGGGAGAGGTAGAAAGACGTAGAAACATCAATGATGAGAGAATCATTGATCGAGTCTGCAATCTGGGCATGAGCCCTGCCTGGGAATCAAACCTTGACCACGTGGTTCATAGGTTGATGCTCAACTACTGAGCCATGCTGGATAGGCTAAAATACATTTTAATATGTATTTTAAATATGAGCATTTATGTCTAGCAATATTAGCATTTAATTCACATCACTGCCTAAGGGCAGACAGGACAGACGGCAGGGAAGTCAAGTGAGTTACGGGTGTAGAGTTTGGAGGCAATAAAACATTTTTAAAGAACTTCAATTTTAGCATGTCTTACTGATATAAATTCATCAAAATTCCTAAGTGACATACTCTGAGACTCTCAATTAATTTATTAAACCAAATAATTTTTCCATTAATTCTTCCAGAAATTGCTTACTGTCCAAGGCACAGCTGGCATTTGGTTCTCCTGCTTTAGTGTTCCTAAATAAAAATAAGCATATTGCTCTTGTTTATTTTGTTTAGTTAAACAGAAAAATTTGCTTGCGAGAGACACAGAGAGTTTTAATTTGTATTTATGCTTGCAATATTCAGATTAATTATTTAACAGGTTCTATTTGGGTTTTGAAACATGGATAAAATAGCCTTCAAAGAGAAACTGTCTCAAATAAATAATTTTCTCTCCTTTTTAAGTAAAAATAAAAAGATGTTCCTCATTCAAACATAAAGATGCAGAGAAGTTATCTGCCTAAAAATGCTCAAGTCAGCAGCAGAAATAAGTCTAAGAAAGTTTAAAATGAATACCTTGAAAATTTACTACTTTAGGCATCTACTGCCTTAACCCTTAACTCTTTGCCACCTACCAAAAGTTAGCTACAAAGAGTGTTTCTTTAATATGCTTACTAATTATCCTTATTGGTTGTTTTAACTTCAAGATTTAGGGTAAAATCTTTTTGGTGGAATATTTGTCTTAAATTCCAATGTATTTATTTTTTCAGTGGCTAGAACACTATGGTTTACTAAGCCTTATTTATTGCTACTAGAAGCTTGGTGCATAAAAATTCGTGTGTGTGTGTGTGGGGGGGGTCCTCAGCTTGGTCTGTGCCCTCTTGCAGTCCGGGACCCCTCAGAGAATGTCTGACCGACTAATGCCTTAGGCCTGCTTCCCGGTGGATCAGGCCTAAGCTGGCAGTCAGACATCCCTCTGGCAGCCCAAGAGCCCTTGGCAGATGTCTGATTAAGGGAGGGAGCAGGCCTAAGCCATTAGTAGGGCATCCTCAATGCTGATGTGGAAGCAGGAGAGGCTCCTGCCACTGCCACTGCACTGACCAGCCATGAGCAGGCTGTGCAGTGCTCCTCCTGTGGGAGTGCACTGACCGCCAGAGGGCAGCTCCTGCAATGAGCATCTGCCCCCTAGTGGTCAGTGCATGTCACAGTGACTGGTTGTTCTGCTGTTAAGGTCAATTTGCACATTACCCTTTTATTACATAGGATAGCAAAGAACTTCATTTAATTCATCTCAATAAAGAGTTATTCCTAATACAATATTATGACATTAAGAATTTGTGGGATGCCATAAAAAAAAGAAGTAAACATTTTGCCTCACTAGAAAACACATACAAAGGCCTTGTAATTAATAGAACTCATGGAATAAAAATAATAATTTAGATTTGTTACTAGAATCATTCATGCTCTTAGCATGGATATGTGGTTTTGAAAGCTACTTATAAATCCAGATTGTAAAACAGCAATAGAAACCTACTCCTCCAAATGAATGCTACTCACTTTTCTTTTTTCCACATGAAGTACACTTTAAAAAGCCTCTTTGACCAGAAGAGAGCCAAATTACCCAATTGTCATAAACGTTATTTTCCTCAAAATGAAACATCAACCTTGCAAATGCAGTATCAACGGATTTACTATTGAAGGGAGATTGGAGGCCAGAGAGCTGCAGCTCATTGAGAGAAAAATAAAGATTTATTTTCTCTAAGTGACATGGAGTCCTTCATTGACTTCAAAGTCAGACCTATTTCCAGTGCTTGAAAACATAAAATGCAGTACTTGTATCAAGTAGACTTTCTAGTGGGTAATTTATTTCCATGTGTCTTATATTGTAGGGCAGGTAGAGTGTCATTGAGAGTGCGATGAAAGATACACTACTCTTAAAAAAAAAAAAGAGCTGAATTCAAACAAGAAAATAAGCATCAACATTAGCAAATTAAATTGAAAAGAGTGGGAAATGCCCATTATTCCGGCAATTTTGTGGGCAAATTTTAATTTGATACTTATGGGATTTGACCATCTCCACTATATACAACATAGAAATGATCGTTCATGTAAAGAAAATAAAAAGGATATGTGTGTATATTTCTTGAGAAGCACATTAAAGTTCAGTGTCATCTGTTGAATTTGTTTCCCTTTGTTCCTCTAAAACTACGTTTTAGTTTCCCGGGTTCTCCTTTGGTGAACACTATTCATTTTTCAGCATTCTCAGTACCTTTCCTAAGACACTCTATTCTTCATTTAAGTTTGCTCCAATAAGTAAGCAGAAAAAGAAATATTCTGGTGTAGTGGTGTGTTGGACAGAGGTTCTTAACCCATCGATAACATTTACTGCAGGTTTCTGTCCCCTGAACCTCTTATAGTTGTTTGTTTTTGTGTTTTGTTTTTTTTCAATGACAGTTAACATATAATGTTATATTAGCTCCACGTGTACAACATAGTGGTCAAACTCTTATATAACTTACAAAGTGATCACCTTGACGAGCCTTTGAACCTTTTAAATAAACGAATGCTTTCTTTCCCTCTTGTAAACACTGCTGTTTGTTCAGATTTTTATACAATATTTAACGAGTTACTCTGGTGTCTTTAGGTAAAAGTAAAGTAACTTAGAAAATGAGACCAGCCAAATTAAATCAGGGTCTCTGTAGCTTTCCACCTACCCATAATTATAGATAAAAACCAATATCTTGTAATAAGAAAACTACATACAGCCTTAATCCATTGAGGGGCATTAAAATACTAAAGATTCTAAATAACAGGTATTTGGAATCTGCTAATTTACCTCTCGTGATATAGGAACAATTGTAGGGGAATAAAATACAGTTTTAGGGAATGAGAATTTGCCAATCAGGAACTTTAGCTTTTCCCTATCTTGAACGTACGTTAAAGATTCTATTCTGAGCAGTTTTTACTTTCTTCCCTAAGTGGTCTACACCAACATTTCTTGGACACAGTCGCAGATGAGATTTACAAGTAGAAAACCTTTGTAAAATGTATGTAGGGAAAAGTGTGGGGACCTCTTTCACATCCCGCATGGTTCAGGGTTCCCGTTCAGGGTTGGGGTTCTGGAGGAGGCCATACGCAAATGAAAAGAGACTGGAAAAGTATTAATTTGGGAATATTGGGCGCCAGGAGGGATCCTTCCTCTAGTGAGAAGACTACTCTTGCTCTGGCCTTGCTATCCCTTTTCTTGAGACTTTGGGACACACCCATACCTTCAGGCAGGAAATTCCAATAACAAAAAATACAAAAGACAAACAGAGGTGGAGGCCATTCAGCTAACAATGTCTCAGCTAAACACTGGGTAGTTAGAGCAATTAAGGTTGTTGACTATCCTTCCAGGCTTCCTGTCCACATCTTTCTATTAGCGAAACCATGTTCGGTTCTGGCAGAAAAGAATCTGCCAGGGTGAAGACCAGTTATCGCTATCACCTTCTATTGGGTAAATATTCAGCTCCTTCTTTTTTTCTACAAATCACACATAATGAGCAACGTCCATGGAGACAGCCTGAAGCCCATCCACTCTGTGCCTGAGTCCAGCATAGGTAGGTGAAATTCAAGGTCCCAATCCATGTCCCTGTCAAGCCCAAAAGCCCAAATACGGCTTCTCTTGGTTAGCTTGGTCTGGGGACTCATGAATATAAAAGCCAAATTACCTGCTCTCTCTCTCTCTCTCTCTCTCTCTCTCTCTCTCTCTCTCTCTCTCTCACACACACACACACACAGGATACACAAAGATGTGGCAGGGCCAGGAACATTGCAATGACACACTCACTTTTAATAGAGGAGACAGATGTAACCTAACCAGCAGCCCATGTAAATCCTGCCGTCCAGCTGAGCACATGCAGGGAAGGCTCAGGATGTACCTGTGTGTGGCCTCAGTCTTCAGTCTCCATCCTGGGACAGGGGGTCCTTTTCCTGCCATCCCCCTCTTTGTCTGCATCTGAAAATGCATCTCCCCGGCCTCCTTCTTGCTCCCACCAGGCAGTGGATGCAAAGGCCATTTCAGCCTCACGCCGTCAAAGGCCCCTTGAGTCCGGGCTTGAGGTGGCTTTGGCAGAACATTTCTCTCCCAAGTACTTAAGAGGCTTCTTCTCTGTCTGTGGCCAGTCGGTTCCCTGTGCCAGAAACCACACCCACACTGTGAGCTACCTCGTTTCCCACCTCTGGGAGCTCTTTGTTTTCTCAGCCCCTGCCTCTTCCTCTCAGGTTGACGGTGGCTCCCTGAAGCTCATCTATGACAACAGGTGAGGAGACTTCACTTGTAAAACTTCCTCTGCCCGAGGCGCTGTCCTCTAGGGAAAGGTTGTGCCCAATGTTTGCAACTAAAAAAATGTTGGTAAAATTCTTTTGTGTAACAGACTGGGGCTAGAGACAACTTGCTTTTTTTTCTGTAGGGATCCACGTTTCTAGATCCCTTTTATTGCTTCTTTCTGCCTTGAACCAGCCAGTTCTGGCCTGAACTCATCTTTATTTCTGTCGGACCTTGCCAAGCCCAGCCAACAGCAGTTAACATGCACCGCTGTGGCTCTCTGCACTGCCTCTCACCCAGGAGCTCACAGTTACCTAGACATGTGGTCTGCCTCTCGCATCCTGACATGCAACAGTTTCACCAAATGGTTTACTGCTCTATTAATACGTTTTCTTCTTGGTCTCCTCCAGGATCATTTTTTTTCTTATACCTACCAAGTCTTTTATTATAGTAAACACCCCCCCCCCCCATTTATAAAACTAATTTCTGTGCTAGAGAGAAGAGATGATGTAACAGATCAACTACAGAATCTAAGTGGCTTAGCCTACGGGTTCATTTCCAGTTTCCACAAAAGGTACACGTTATAAGAGAACTCTCCTCTCTGTGGTCATTTAAGGAGCCAGACGATGGGTGGGTCTACTGCCTCTAATCCTGTCATCTCAACCTGTGACTTCCAGAGGTGCCAGGTCCAGTGGAACTTATAAACATACTTACTGTATTTCCCGGCGTAGAAGATGACTGGGTATATAAGACAACCCTCAACTTTTCCTGTTAAAATATAGGGTTTGGGATATACTCGCCCTATAAGATGACACCTGGCATATAAGACGATCCCCAACTTTGGAGAAGATTTTCCTGGGTTAAAAAGTCATCTTCTATGCCAGAAAATATGGAAATTTCTCAGACATGCACTTCTCACAGCTGTAGTCCACAGTCAAATGCATGGCCTTAATGACAAGGGAGGCCGGGAAATATTTGAGCATGCCTAGGAAGGAGAGGAAAGCTGAATATTGTGAAGGCTGGTCATTCCTATCTCTCTGTACTATTAATATTAAGATAAACATGGAAACATAAATAAGCCACAGTAACAATTTTTGATCACCATGATGGAGAAGCATTTGTCAAACAAAGTATTGGGTCATATGATAAATGTGATTGGGAAGCAGGAGTTTCATTCATTTCTTCAATTATGAAAATACCTAGTGACTAATAAGGTACAAAAAATAGCTATATATCAATCAAATTGGCTCTTAATTAAAAAAAAAATTCCCTCAGAATTAATGATACCACATGAAAAATGTTACTGAACATAAGCTGTCACTAGCAAGAAATAGAAGTGAGGCTAGAAAAAAGAGGGAAAATAATGAGTCAAAAGGAGAAAATGAAAGAACAAAAAACATATTGAAAAACCTTCAGGAAATACTTAAAAGTGTTATAAAACATAGGGTATTAAATAATTTTAATAAAGCATTGCCTTATAGCTTCTAAACTTCATTATAACTAAGACATCAAGGTTCAATACAATTAGAAGAATCCTAAGTGAGTCTCTGAAATAAGTATTCCTTAACATCTAGGTCAAGAATAAAGGTTATAAGTATTTTCGTGAGAAAGCAATGACACAAATAATAAACTAGCTCATCCACCAATCATAGTACAAAGGAGGGTGGTAGCCCTTCTTTTTTTTAAAATATATTTTATTGATTTTTTACAGAGAGGAAGGGAAAGAGAAAGTCAGAAACATCGATGAGAGAGAGACATTGATCAGCCGCCTCCTGCACGCCCCACACTGGAGATGTGCCCGCAAGCAAGGTAAATGCTCCCCAACCAGAATCAAACCTGGGACCTTTCAGTCCGCAAGCCGACGCTCTATCCACTGAGCCAAACCGGTCTCGGCTGGTAGCCCTTCTTAATGGACATTATCCATCATTGCTGCACCCAGCTCACAGGATTTGAGAAGAGGAGCAAATAGAATCCTGTATAGATTTAAACCATCAGGACCTCGGCAGGCAGGCAAAACACTTGAACTCAAGTATTTCTAAGAAATGTTTCACACAAGAGTTAAAATCCTTACTACATAATAGCCTGTTTAAATTGATTATTTTTTTAAGCTAGCCCTCTCAAAGATGCATAGAGATCAATAAAGTCTTTCTATAGAGAGTAACTATTTTAGATTTTGATGGCCACACAATCTCTGTCACAACTACTCACCCCTCTGCTGATCTGGCAGGAAAAACAAAAACAACATAAACAATCTGACACATAAATGAATGGGCCTGGTTGTGTTTCAATGAAACTTTATTTACAAAAATAAGCAGCAGGCAGAGTTGGCCTACAGCTCATAATTTGCCAACTCTGACAGAGTAGATAAAAGGAAAAAGAGTTATAGCAAACATTTTAAAATTAACTGGTCAAAGCAACACCAAAAAGTTCAAGCATATAAGAGTTGAAAAAATGCTAAGGGAAACAGAAAAATTCTATTTTTTCCCTACAACATTATGAATCAAATACCATGATGTATTGCTAGAAGGAAGGAGAGCATACTGACATAAATCTCACAAACTTTCTGGAAGTCAAATACATGTCTATGTATAGACACACACACATATACGTATTATGAGAATTAGTAATTCTTACTAAGGATGTGTGTTGTTTGGTTTAAATTTTAAAACTCTAATTACTGGTAGCCCGATAGCTATTTATAGATGAGTCAGGAATAAGTCAATACTTCTGGATGATCAGAAAAATGATTTATTTAATAATGAAAATGCACTTTCCTTGTCCCTCTATTTACCTGGAGAGAAAAAAAAAAGATAAAAAGTGGGGAAGTGGTACAATTTATGTATTGGCTCTAGGATCTATTATTATTGGTTCTTAGAGAAGTTGTACAACTTCCCCACTTAAATAGCCATTTCCCATTCAAGTGTTCTTTATCACCTTTTTTCATCTCTCAGATTGAGCAGTTTTCTGAAGAAATTACATTAAACAACAGCAAGAAGTATGCAATCCAACCAGAAGGACTGCGCATCCTACCTGCAGGGTCTTAATAATCCCATCTATCCATAAGTCCATGGTTCTTTTATTAAAATATTTCCCTAGCACTGCTGAACTCTAAGTAGAACAATTAAACATTTTGTAGATGCCAAAAAATGAAGATTCTACCAAAAAGTAAAAATTAATTCCTGCCCAGTTAGTGTGACTCAGTGGCTGAGCATCGACCTATGAACCAGGAGGACATGATTCAATTCCTGGTCAGGCCACATGCCAGGGTTCCAGGTCTGATCCCCAGTCAGGGGCGTGCAGGAGGCAGTGGGATCAGATTCCCTCGCACCATTGCTGTTTCTATCTCTCTTCCTTCTTCTCTGAAAACAATAAAAATATATTTTTAAAAATTCATTTCTAATTTGTTCTCAATTGTTGTAAATAAACTGAGACACAGATTTATAAAAAGTCTGTATTAATAAATCTATTTTATTATTTTTTTAAATTTTCTTTCTTTCTTCCCTGGTTATAAAGGTAACCATGGATCACTGCCAAATTTTACAAAGAAAAAAAGGAATAAATAAATAATCATCCATGATGCCAGTACTTAAAAATAACTACAGCTGGTACCATGAATTATATTCTCCCACACATTTTTTGTGGGTTTACCAAACCGGGTCTATTCCAAATACTTAAAATAAGATAAACAATTTTAATGTGCATAAGTACAAATGAGCTCTGTCTTTTACAACTTCAACATATTCCACAGGGAGTATGCACCATAAATCATTTATGTAATATTATACTGATGGATATTTAGGCTGCAAAATTATTTTCACATTTAATACTCTAACATGAACATTTCAGACATATATTTGAGTTTGCTCTATTATTTCCCTCCAGGTAAATTTATAGAAATGCAATATTTTTTTTTATTTTGAAGAGTATCCAAGTTTAACATTTTGCATTTTATTAATTACCCTCTAGAAGAGGTGTAACACTTGAACTCTCTTTCAAAGTGTCCAATATGAGCATGCTAAAATAAATTATGGTATTTTCCCAGGCTAAAATGTCGCAAAAGTTAATGACATGGCCAACTATGCAGAGGAGTTTATATGTAAAACAGGATACAAGATATAATAAAGCATACCACGGCCCTAGCCAGTTTGGCTCAGTGGATGGAGCGCTGGCCTGCGAACTGAAAGGTCCCAGGTTTGATTCTAGTCAAGGGCACATACCCGGGCTGTGGGCTCAATCCCCAGTGGGTAACTTGCAGAGGGCAGCTGATCCATGATTCTCTTTCATTGTGGATATTTCTATCTCCCCCTCTTCCTTTCCCTCTGAAATCAATAAAAAATATATTTTTAAAAGGATACCACTAATATGAATTATTACTGTGTAAATTATAATATATTTGGGGAGTAGTTTATATATATATATAATATATAGTGTTACATACATGTATACAGAATATAGTATTACATATATATGGCAAGGAAGGCCTGGGGTGAGGGTTGGGGCTGGCTGGGAGAGGTCGATGAAGGAAAAAGGGGACATAGTGTGTAATACTTTCAACAATAAAGATTTAATAAATAAAATAAAATATAAAATGACCCAACTGGGGGAACAGAACTGAAGCACATTTTAAACTATCTTTTATGTTCTACATTTGTTGAAACTCCTGGATTTTGTGCCTGTTTTAGTTTTAAACTGAAAAGCAGTATGTTAAAAGAATATTGGACATCACAAAGCTAAAGAAATGACTTAACACATTTTGTACTTCACCTGCTGTTACACATAAAATTACAGAACACAAAACCCCCAATGTGTTCCCATCTGGAATATTTAAACATACTAGACAGAAAAAAAAAATAACCACGTTTTTTTTTTCCACACAAAGAACTTGTTTTAACTCATGAAGACTCTTCATACCTAATAGAAAGCAGGAGAACACATTTCTCTTCGCAACTGAGAAAACAAATCAGACCCAAACCGTGAGTCTGTGAAGACAGAGTGGCTCTGAGAACGAGCTCGAAGTCCCTGGCTGCAGGCATTTTGGAAAGCATTTTGTAGGGGAACAAACTATTAATAAAGACTCAATACTTACAGTGACCTTTGAGCAATTCCAGATGTAGACAGGAGGATTTTTCCACAAATAATAAAGAAGGGCCTGCTCCAAGAAGTGACAGTTGGAACAGGCTTGCAGGAGCTAGAATTACACGGGACACAGAAAAGAGGCTCAGCAGAAAATGAAGCAACACAGAAAGAATCCAGACCCTTGACCAAGCGACAAGAGATTTAATCTCTTACACGAGTTCTTAACCAATTCCTTAGTGAGGAGGAAATATGCAGAATTTTATATTTTTGCCTGTAACT